>PDGT01000075.1:716419-732564 GCA_003671415.1 Megathymus violae
AAAAAAAAAAAAAAAAAAAAAAAAAAAAAAAAAAAAAAAAAAAAAAAAAACCGACATGCAGTGTCGACATAACATATTAATTTTTATATTTAGATGCCCCATTTATTTACTCTGTTAGACTATTATGACATTTATTAGCTTTTAAGCTGATTCACAAGTCGGTCAGTCATATTTGATGATACCGCCAATTTCGTCGTTCGCCAGCTATGACCCTCTCTTTGTTGTTGTCCAGCGACCTTTAAGGAATCTGATACCATTGCCCCATCTATTGTTGAACAGAGTACACAACAGTGTCACTGACCTGGACTTAAAGATGTAACACGTTACACTCCTGTAATTAGTGCATAACAACTTTCTTTAATTCAAGCTCTAGGGGTTGATTATAGTTTGTATCGTGGAATTTTATTTCAATCGATTCGTTCACCTTCATCGAACCAAAATGTTTCTGGTCGACAAATTCGCACATCCATACTTTAGCATCAGTTTTCAAGTTCATGGGTTACATCTCAAAATTATTTTTTAAATTCAATAATGAAATTGAAGCAATCACTTTAATTTAGAAGTCGTATAAAAAATTTAATCCTATGCAGTAAAATTAACTTGCAATTCCCAGCATTACAGACAACGATTGTTTTAATTGTAATCCTAAAATAATTTGATCATTTAGATATTTCGTAACTACACTTATGCACGTTATTTTTTGCTTCTACTACCATTTCGAATATATGCTTTAACATTGATGATACGAAACGGCGAAAGAAAGTCCTCAGCACGTCTTTTAAAACAACAGATAGTAATTAAAAAGTTAGTTTAAATCTCCGCGGAACTGATTTCGACACTATTATTTCCAGGCGTCATTAGCAAAGGATGTTATCCTTTACCTATAAGCTGTGCTTTAACGCATCGCTTTAAAGTTATAATAGGTAACTCACGTATCAATTTTGGAACCTTATCGTAAAAACGAACTCTACTTACTCGCTTAATTCTGCAAAATAGTAAATTGGTATTGCGGCACCTGCACTTACTTATTGATAAATATTACAGCAGTATTTATCAATACCACATTTATTCTATTGGCAGCATCAGTTCCTTACTGCAGCATTGTGGCATTTGTTTCTATTGCGGGACCTATTAATAAGATTTATTATTAAATATTCATTAAAAAGCATTTTTGAACTACCTTTTTGAGTGCCTGAAAGGTTCTTTTGTCTCTTACGTTTTTGAACAAGGCTGTGTCGACAATTTTTTGAAAATACATTCGGAGTACCGATTTTCAATATATAATCACACAGGTTAAGCGATAACAAATCTTATAATTCGCGTAATAAGGTGGTGTATGGGAACTGTAATTTTTCTAAAGGAAAATGTACCCTCATTAACGTTTAAGTACATTTAAGTGTGAACGAGAAAATGGCTACCAGATCAAGAGATCAAGTGTTTATGAATTATTACGTCTATTATTACATCGTAAAAAAGGTTGTTATAATATTTTCTACTTTTTCGTAAGGAGTTTATCAACAGAGTATGTAGCCAGTCCTAACAGGAGAATTAAATAGTTGCTAAAGAAGACGTCAGCTCTATGAAAGTTCACTGCCACTAAGTGTTCGCAGTGGTCTACCAAAATCTGTTCCCGATTAAAACAAGATTAAGAAGATACATTAAAATTCTAGTTGATACTTTCTGTACATGAAGGATATATGAGAAAAACTATTATTAGGGGCCTTTATCAACGTAATAGAACCTATAAAAATTGTTTAGAATACATATATGTCTGTTTGTCTTTGCGTTTGTACGCGCTAATCTTAGAAACGGCTTAACCGATTCCGTGATGGCTTTCACTAATATATTGCAGGAAGCTTCACTTAATATTTATAGTTTCGTTTCATTGCAATAATAAAAAAGTTATTAATTATAGTTATTAATATTTATAATTCATAGAAATAGAAAAACTCAGTCCTTAAACGATGTAAATGCTATTTATAAGCGAAAAGCGTGGTTTTTCTGAAGCGAAGCTGGGGCGGTTTGATAGTTATTGTAATAAAATCCTTTAAGGTCTTTACCTAATTAAATTTACATTTTGCAATCAGTAGCTACAATCACTTAATCACGGTACACGTTTCTCTTTAACACATTTAAGCGGCTAATTTGGGACTCTATCTAAATAGTTAATTAGCATATACTGTATACCATATATTAATAATATATTTATGTAATTTAATCATTTCCTTATTTACTTTGTTTTATTTTGTATTTCTTATTATTTCTACTGTTTGCTTACCAAGACTGACAGTATTTCACCTTTTCGTAAACCTGTAGCACTTTTCATATTATTTCTATCCGTCTTCTACCAAAAGGTTGCCTGCAGGTGATCGGTTTCAGCGATAAGACCGCCTTTCTATATCCAACGTGAGAATTTCATTTAAGCTACTGATCTTTTGGTGTACAATAAAGAGTCTTTGTGTTGTATTTTATCATCTTTAATCGACACCTACCCTTCCATAGCTCCCTACCTAATTCTTGAACCTGAATCACGGACGAGTCAATGACGTTTCGTCCATCATATTGAAGATCGCTGTACCCAAATTATCCCATATGGTACCGGTCTGTGATGGCAGTGTTCTTTGCCTGCCCGGCTACTTAACTTCTACATTCCGTCTAGAATCTTTAGTGAAATATTTTTTTTGTTCGGTGTATATATTGGAGAGCTACTCGTGAGCAAATTATTCACATTCATCTTGATTGTTGACGTATCATTGTAGCCTTATGTGATATGGATTTCCATACGCTGTGGTGATTTACCATCAGACGGTTAGTCTGCTTCTGTGATCTCAAAAAAGGGGATAATTATCGAGTTTTTTTTTTTTAATCTATCTTTTTTATATATTTAACTGCAATGGAGCGTTATATGTGTTATATTTTATTTTTACATTAATGTATAAAATGCTAAAAGATCAGTTTTCTATAAATCAACTAGTACTATTAGCTCAAGAACTATTCGAAAAATATTTGTAAATTAAACGTAGCGGAAATTAGGGGCGTGCAAAACAAACATGGAATCTTACATCACAAATTGCTTTCTTCACAAAATTCTAATTTAAAGTAACCATTTTCCACGGGTACAAAACAATTCGCAAATGTAAAAGTGCAATTGTGATTAATGGATTTGAAGATTAAGATTAATAAGCTTTTAGATTACGACCAAGAGGCAATGAATAAAAGGCTCCTGTTAGTTGTATGTGACCCACCGATAACGAACATTCAACACGTTAGTAGCAGAATGAGTGGTGAGTCCGTTGGTTGAAGTGATGCACCACGAGTAGGCTGATTTGGATTCATGGATGAACCGAAATTTACCTAACGCACTAAAGTTCTTCCCATATTGTAATGTAACGTACACTAATTAAATATCTTAACGATGAACATATATAACATATTATTTAATTTGTACGAACGAAAATTCTCCTCGTACATTAGGAGCTGTTGCTGCAAATACATTTTTCAAATATCAAACGAAGGTCTGCGACGAAGGCAGACGTATAACTTGATACGATCTAGATATACTTAATTGCCAGGAATCATGAGGGAAAGTAAAAAAGGAAACAAGATATTTATTTTTTATGTTATCCATTTGGTTTTGAAACGACCGTCAGTACCAGGATTTTGGTTTTGTATATTATTAAATTAAGTGTTTAGGACTTATCTTAAAAAAGTAGAAATAAAAGATAAACTTAAAGTCTCATCTGCCGTTGAAACGTTAAAACATAGTATGCGGTTTTAAACTTATATCATCTTGGACATTTTAATGCCTCGCCATAATTAAAAAAAAATTAACAAAACTATGTAAGAATGAAAATAAAAACAATATTCTAAACACTGCAGTAAAATCTTATCTTTTGTATTCAAATAGTGGTAAGAAGGAAAATAACACAATATTGTATCTATTCCATGATATTCAACAGACTACGTCTCAGCAAAGTCTGTAAAAAACATGACGATAAAGCAAAATAATAACCAATATCAGAACGGAAATTCTGTAGATGTAATATTGAATGATTTTTATTTTAAACAAGGTCTTGCTTCGTCTTAATTCTTAGTATCATACTACATAGAATTCAAAAAATACCCAACAATTTTTATCGAATATAATATTTCTTATTCTACATCAAAATATCAAGTGCGTTCCAGATATTTTAATAATAAAATCTGCCGAATGTGGTATGATAAATATGGTAATGAATGGTGAGGCCGGGGTAATAATCTGTATATTTTTTATACTGCGTTATACCTTATACATTGAATAATTATTTCACTTTTAAAAAATGTTACTCGCTCGTAATTATTGGTGCCTGATCCAACATTAATTAATCTGTGTATCAATTTTTATTTATGTAATTTTATTATAAATAGTGTTGTTTTCGATATTGAGTCCAAAACATATATTTTTTAGTCTTTATCTGTTACAAATGCATCTGAAAAATATTCAACAGATTTTAATGTGGTACCTATACTTTGTATCGCAGGAAATAAATATATTCCCGCGGGATAAGACATAAATAATATGGGATTTCCAAAATTAATTTTAGGTGTTTTTGTTGTATTATTGCAATGAATATTTTTCTAATACAAAAAATAAGCTTTAAAAACTAACCATATTTAAAACGTAAATGTATAAAACGGGATAAGCATGAAAAGATTCTCAAAACAATGTTTTAGTTCGGTAACTATTAGCAAAGGTAAGGAATATCTATATGTATTTTAGTTAATTATCGGATGATGAAGAGAAGCTTAAAACCTGCAAAGCTTTCCAGGGCCGAAAGCATGTCTACGCTATTATAGCAACAACACGGGGATGTCCGCGGGGGTTGAGAGGAGGCGAGGGCCAACTGAACAAGGACTGGTTGTCGCCCTACCAAGCCTCGGTCATCTCTCCAGTCACGCATCGATCACCGCGACAGATCGTTATAAAAAAATTTGAGCTCCGTGTATTTTTACGCATTATTACAATCATACACTCAAATATTATATTCTTTCATTTCTTATGTTCCTGCACTGAACAATTGGTACTCTCGCTCGAGATTTCTGTAGGTAAGCTTCTAAACAGCATAACCAAATGAGATCTCATTTACAAAGATCAATTTATTTTGTTGAGATGATACTCATGATGGGGTGCTATCTACTACTAACTAATTAGTATTTAGATCAGGAAAATTTAAGAATAATGCTTGCCAGGCAAGCTGATAATTTTATAGAATCATATACGAACTAGTTAATAGTTTCACCTATTAAGTAATTTAGTAATATATAATGTTTCCGTCAATGGCTCTTTTAATAAACTTTTATGGACTTATTAATATTTAATAGGTTTAAGCTGGTCTTGTTTGCCCTGGTTTCCTCTATAACAACGCAGTAAAGTAGACGAGTTTTTTTGGACTTAGATGAAATATAAGCAGTATTTGAAGTTTATGTCGTCATATTTATAAATAAAATGTGGGTTATTTACTTCACGTCATTCATTTGATTGGTTTCCAAATAGTTATGTACAATAAATATATTTATTTTTAAAAATTAATGCAATCAATGCAACTTAACTAATAATCGAGTCTAAACATAAATTAGTCAGTATAGCCGACCATGGTCTTAACCCTCTCATTGTAATAGTATGAGATGACATCCGTTGAAAAGATAAACTTGATGGCCTTACATTACTAGAAACATTTATAAATTTCTTGATTCAATATACCTATCAGATTTATCTACACGTAACACAGAATGATAAACAATTACACTTAAAATTTGTCACATAAAATTTTGACCCAATTTTCAATTTTCTCACGCAGGTCTGGTAAGTAACTGGAAATAAATATGACACATATTTGTAGTGCACTTATGTTCTGTTTTGTTATTACTTTTTCTGAAACTAGAATTGTATCTGGAATACACAGTGAAAACACGATCAAAATTTGACAAACATTTAACCTCAGAAGAATTTCGAACTCAATCCTATCGTTTCGACAAGCAGCGTACTAACTGACCTACAGATTCATTACATTTTATTTCAATAGCACGACAAAGCAGTCGACTACTTTCCAAGACAACATAATTATAATCTACATAAAAAAACACGTTCGAAATAAATTAAAAAAACATTTAAAAGTACACAATGCTCACATAAACTTTAACACTAGCATAACTCGTGTTGCGGGTACACACGGGTGTGCACTGACACATAAATTAGAGATGAAAAATAAACCAAGATATTATATTTTATTTGTCGGTTAAATTTCGGCAACAACCCTACCGGGGATCGAACTGAGATCCTTCAACATCGAATAAAAAATAAAACCCCTATAGGAACACGAAAAGAATTCTGAAGTATTACTTTGCACGGGAACTGAAAGTATTCATGGATAATTGATAATGGACGTGTATCCAATTGGGGAGTGACCTATCTACGTCTGTGTTCAGTCTCCCATCGCTAAGAGGACAATAGATTTAAATACAGTATTGAATATTTTACAAAAAAAACCTTCATTATTGTTTCATGATTTCATTCCTTCACCAAAATAAGTGGTTATTTTTAATGCGCACACATTTAGAAACATAAGGATAAGAAGTAAATAATGTCATATAAACCTATGTGGTTTCCTTATGCTATTCCCTATAAATTTGTGTGTTGTTATGTTGAAATGATAAATAAATAAATAAAAAGTAAATTTTATAATATTGTAATTAATTATAATAATAATAACAATGAATGAATTTATCATAATATGTTAAGTTTTCATAATATTTCCACTTAGTAAAAAACCTGTTACTGTTATTATGTTATTTGTTATGGAAATCCCACAGTCCGTATTTTGTCAGGTCTGTGATTCATTTTAAGCTATCCTTACCTCACAACTGTCCTTATTCATCTTAAGAGAAACCTGTAATCTATTTCGCTTATCGCCATTTATCTGAATACATATCACAACTTGGCTGTATTTAATACATTAAATGTTTTTCTTGAACACACATTGTGCACGTATGTCTTAGTGGGGACGCGTGTTAAATAAAATCTTAGCGTCGCTTCGAGATAAATAAGTTGATTAAGTGTTTCTCGTGTGACAAAAAAGTGTAGAGTTATAATTTAATATTGTTGGACGTTGATTGAGGTACGTTAGATTATTATTATTATTATTATTATTATTATCTGTCTAGTTTATCTAATAACTTATATTGTATGGATATTTATTCATCATTATCATCCACTTGGAACTCAAGTTCTCTCAAAGAGAATAAAGGTCATAAGTTCACTAAACTGGCCAAGTGTGGATTATCAGACAGTATATTATGAAGAACTCTCAGATATACATCTTAGTATTGTACTTGATTGGCAATTTTAATGTGGGTAGATAGTGATAGTATATAGATATAGAGACTGGAACATATTTTTTTTTTAGTTTTTGTCTCTCTGTCTGACCATGCAGCTTATATTATGGGTCGTACTTTGTTCCAGCACCACAAGAAATAAATAATAAGTGAGAGTAATTTAATAATTGATTACCTGGCCGCAGCTATTTATTATAAATGAATATGTTTCTAAATCACAGAACTAGAATAATCCCTTCCAAATATTATAAAGGGAGCGTGCGAATTTAGTGAGTCTGTATAGTACATGCGGAAACAATCTCCAGAACCACGGCATCTATCCGGATTTTGCTATTGATTTGCTTTGGAAAATGCTATATAGTATAATACAAATAATCTGTCTCTCTCTAAATGCGATACTCTGAAAAACTATGGCACGGGTTTTCACACGGATTCATTAATAGATAGAGTAATTCACGAGAAAGGTTTAGGTTAGGTATGATTAGGTGTATGATATATGGAAAAATTTAAAAATAACCTGATAAAAATTAAAGCTCGATCACTATTTGTGAACGTAAAAATCAAGCGAAGCTATAGTAGGTTTTTTTTTATGTAAGAAAGAAAGAACTGGCTCTCAAGCCACTAGGTTGACCACTGTCAAGGTTACTATTTATATATGTATAATCTCATTCTCTAATTTATCACATAATACAAATTCTAAGCACTAACACTATTGCCACGAATGCTACGTCCAGATTTGTGTACCTACCACCATTTAGCAAATAATAATGAAAAAGTTATTTCAATTTTTATATCTACCATATCTGTTTCCTGTTCTTTTTATATACACATCTGAGATTATATCGATAAATTCCTCAGTGAGAAAATTGTATAATTCTAAATGAGGCACGTTTTACGTTTTAACTGTAACAGGTAATCGCGAAGTGACAACTAAAAAGTATGATGTCTGCGATGCTATAAATTTAAATCAAAATCTTTACGACCAGCCGGCACTTCGGACATCGGGACAGTAATAGAACAATTAATATATACCAACTACGTAAAAATCTACAGAACATAAATAGCTATTTAATTACACATGTATATTTTTGGAAGAAGCAAATAAGCCTACGTCATAAATATTTGAACGATTAAAAATAACTGTTACCACACACCTCAATAAGGTTTGCCTAACAAAATATTATTATTTGAAAAGACACCAACTATAAAAATAATGTCAATCGTTTCTAAACAAATCAGATAACGAGAGACCTCGTGAACTTTTATCCATATCAGTAATTGCTATTGCAAATATATTTATAATTGTCACAAGTACAACTGCAGTAATAATTAAATAAGTGAAAGTATCCATTCGTTGAATGACAATTATGTTGTTGTTCGAAGTTGAATGTGACGTTTAGTGTTAAAATTCGTGATTAATATCATTACGTCACCTGTTAAACCTTGTCAAAGGATTTTCGATTCTTGATATGGCTATTGACCTCTCCGCCAACGCTGCATTAAAATCAAATAAATAAAAATAATAAATGTTCACACACTCACACCCCCGTACTAATATTCGTTGTGTTGCGGGTGCCGCGGACATATATAAATTTAATATGACATCATAAACAATCATGACCCGAGAACTAACATTATCTGTAAGTAAACGTCCGCCCCGTCCGAGAATCGATACCCTCTCCCCTTCACTCGGCAGACAGAGTCATTACTAATTGGAACTTCATAATCTTCTTAAAAAACGTTTAACTCATTGCAAAAACATTTGTAAATTATCTTATCCTCAATTATATTATCAAAATAATTTTTGCCGTATTTATATACTATATACAGATACATAAATAAATATCGACAATAAATTATTAATATATAATTTTGATGTACATAATATCATATAATGGTATATAATTGTGTAAGTTAGTTATGTGAAATTCATTTTCACCCACCTCTTCTGCTTCTAACGCAACGAACAAAATGATGGCGCTAATTTCTTTCTTTTGAACGTGACTGCACTCCGTACCAGCTAATTGAATTCCAAATCAACTTCAAAATTGGATCTCTGGCTAGCAAGCAAGTTCGACGATTTCTTGTTAGCAAGCATCCCGGCTTTCAAGTTTATTCGTATCGCGAGAGTATCGTAAACAGAGGCTTACTATTGTTTACCAGCGCGTTGTTCAGTTCATGTACCGGTTATTAAGAAAAAAACATGATCACATCGAAAAAATGTAACCAAGATTGCATTCATGTTCTTGTTAGTAAAAACTTAAATGATCTTTTCTCAACTATACTCTGTTTATACGTAGAAAAGTAAGACCATAATCTAATTTACGCCAAGATCTCTCTAATGCCTAATATGTAATTGCAGTTGCAAGTCATGTTTTAACTTACTCGTAGTTTCATTTAAAGTCATGCGATATTCTGAGTAAAGTTTAAAATTGTGTACAAACACATGTTTGTGAGCGTCAGAAAGATAAATGTTCCCGTAAGCTTAATAACGTTGGAAGGCGTTGTAGGCAGGATTTCAAAATGTACGGAAATATGTACGTTATATTTTATGTTTACAGGGTTTGTAATTAAACTCAGTTTTACTCGTATGCAATGAAGTAATTACGGTAATGTAAGAATTCGATTTTAATCTACTTCTAATGACAATAGACGTATTGATTTAAAATTATTTATGTTTTGTACCTTTCCAAAATCAGACAGGTGATAGCGTGGTGAACTATCATAGTTGAATACACACACATTCAGAATAAAATTGTATTTTCTTTTGTTCAAAACTGAATGTGAGTGTAGGAATGTAAAAAAAATATGTTCTTAACATTATGTATGATTGCTTCGGTTTGACAGAGACAGAGAATTTAAACCATCTCCCTGTCAAAACCGGTCTCCGCAATAGCCGGACTATCACTCAAGCACTCAAATGTACCTTGCAGTGGACCACCAATGAGATGAGTCTATAGCTGTATTGTCTCATTACAATCAATACTAGTTCCAGATCTGGCACAGGTCAGGGTATTGAGAGGGCTTTAGACCATCGGCCAGGTGATCGGCTGTTAGGTCTTTTTCCGTCTACTTTGTCCATCACTACCAGTTAATCAAAGGAAAGGAACCAGGAAATGTCAAACCAGAAAAGTGTTCTTTGGTAGCATATTTAATTTGTTTGTCCTTCGATCTCCACATTATTTAAACAAGAGCAAACTACTATCTCGTTTTAGCGACAAAAACGGTTTAATAAACTTATAACATAAATAGGTATTATCTATATGTATAAATGAATGTTTGTCTGTATGTCCTTTATAGAATCGTAAACTATGCATTTGATCATGTGATGATCTTTAGCAAACTTGTTGTGCACGGGCCCACGAAGGTTTCTGAGTTGGTACGACCAATTTTCGGGAGATGGCGCCACTGTCATTCCAATGAATTTCATATATTGCCGTGAACTCAAAATGAATTGAATATTTGTGTAATGTCTTTCCTTCAAATTTATTTTAGTTGGTGGCATACCAACGCGCGCAGGGTACAGCTAGTATTTTTATATATGTGTATATATATCGGTGTTCGTTGATAAGCGTAGAAATTTATGTCACACGGTCTTGAATGATTTCCTCCCATAAACATGGTAATAAAAAATATTGGTCAATATGAGCCCATTGATCAATATTTTTTTTATTTACGATTTGTTAGTGGTACAAAATTTAAAATAATATGAGCGAAAATAAATGGATTTAATTATTGAATTTTTTACCAGTCAACCCTGGATTGTAGAAAAAGATTAACGTATTGTGTAATTTGCTTTGTTGTACTTTCGTCTACAAGTGTGTGCATAATATTTTCATTTCAGATAATTCAACATGAGATACACTCATTACCTAATATTCTCTGCGTTTATTGTGGTTGCATCAAGCCAGAGGTCACCGTATGCTGGAAGGAATCCGGTAGGCTACCCTACACTTGAACCCACAACAACCACGGCCGATCCCTTAGGAAACAGGTAAAACGTTAATAAAAAAACTAGAGGAAACTCTTAAAGTTATTAAAATTAAAATTAATTAATTTAAGCAGCTGTGAAACGTCTAAGCCCACATGTTTCCCCACGGACTATCCAGAGCTATCGTTTATGGTGACGTTCGTGGGTTTTTTAAACTCTTTCTAACAAATGCTTACGGAAATAGATTGACATTCTTAAATTTTTTCCCATTCACAGTCCATCTAATGGTTGTAGTAGTGACTAAAATCAATATCATCATCAATCATCATCAAACAGGATCATCCACCTAGCTCTACACAGTTGTATATAGTTAGCTTTGTATCAAATATTTACATTTTAATTATTCTCATAAAATTTCATCATAATTTAACTTAACGCCTAAGGGTACTTGTTCACTAAAAATGTGAAATGAAACACTTTATTTCTGATAAAACATTGAAACAACATATAACACTCAAGGCTACATTATTCCAAAAAAAAAAATCTCATTCAATTTTAAACTCATTTTGATGGTTTCTGTTGAACAGTCACGCACGTACCTTTAGGGTTTGAAATTGAAAATTTGCCTGTTTCCTTTGAACGCCATTTCATGAAACGAATATGAAATTTGTTAGAAAATGGAATTAAAATTACATTAAATTTAAATCGTACTTTCACAAAGTTACTTGCGTAAGTTGATATTGTATTACTTATTATATTATTAGGTATGGAATATTCCCACGTAATTAGCGAATTTGTAATACTATTAATATGTTTTGTGACTAAAACCATGTCATGTTCTTTAACATAGATTTAGGCTATGCAAAGTTATACCTACTCTCTTATCTATACCAATAATAAAATTGTAACTGATCGATTTCTATACATCAATGATAATATATGAGAAAAAATATTATTAGGGGCCTTTATTAACGCAATAGAACACAAAACAATAGTTGTTAGAATTTTTGTCTGTTTGTCTGTGCGTTTATTCCCGCTAATCTCAGAAACGGCTTAACCGATTTCATTCTGATTTTTACTAATGTATTTCAGTAAGCATCACTTAAAATTTAAAGTTTGTTTCATTGCAATTCGTCGATAAAGAAAAAAGTTATGAATTATTATATGTATTTATAATTCACAGAAGGAAAAAAACCCCGAAAAATGCTGATGCTATCTTTAAGCGTAAGGTAGTTTTTCCGAAGCGAAGCGAGGGCATTTGATAGTCAATAATATATTATAAAATATTGATGAAATTACATGAAAATCTGTGCTGTAGTTTTATAGATTATAGTGTTCAAACGGGCAAGCAGATTCAGTATTAAGACCAAACCTTTTTTTAATTTTAACTTTTACCGTCGAAATCGGAAAAAAATGTATTGCGACAGACAAGACTGACTGGCAGGTAGAAGAATAGATACATGAGCAATCCTATATGAGTTATAAAATGGGGTAGGACAGATGACAGCGATGCGAACAAATATATACACGAGCGATCCTACAAGAATCTACTATTTTAACGCGTGCACAGATTTCTAAAAAATAGAGTGAACAGTGAAATATAGAGAAACCCTCAATATGATTGTTTAATAACATAATGGTATCGTTTTACAGATTTGGAGGTTCAGTCTCAACGGAGCCATTACCAATCGAAGCTTTGGGTGATAGGGACTTGGTGAACCGTCTGGCGAAACTGCCGATTGACAAACAACCTTTCTGGTTCATTAACTGGAAGGCCCTGGAATACCAACGAAAGAACCAGCAAACTTACGAATCGAGACCAAACTCCTTCATTGACCCGTTTCCGAACGTACAAAATTAGAACCGAATCCGGCTACAGAATCAGAATCAATTTCGGATATAGAATCAGAATTTACGGCGAAATCTAAGAAATCATGTGCGATTGTAATTTTAATCGCGATGTTGTTCGACGATTTGTTTCTGTATTCGTTCTTACTGAACTGACTACGTCAGAGGCTGATGGGCCTAAACATTGACTCCATTAATTACTAGATAATTCAATAGAGGATTTTAAGCTTTCATTATTATTGAATATTAAGTTGATTATTATTGTGAAAAAAACTGTAAAATACATTTCCGATAACAATTTGTTTAACAATAACCTGAATCAGTTGATGCATAAAAAAAATTCTGATGATTAAAAGAACTAATACACAAATAACGCAAAATTCGCAAATTTCAAAGTTAAAATATATTTACTGTAATTTTAGAGCACGTTTAAGTTATAAAATCCACTGACACCAGCACACTTTTATTTATCTGCACAACTATCAGACGGCAATAAAATCCCTCAACACATTATCATTACAATGGTAAAATAACGAGATTCTTTAACAGTAACGAAAATTCTGAAGTTCACATTTTGTTTTTTTTATATGTATTCGTGATTAATAAAATGTATTGTTAATAAAGTAATAATAATAATTATTGTGATTATTAAAATAATAAAATTATTTACACAAAGTGAAGGTTTACTTCGATAATTTTTAAACAGTTATATTACTATGCCTTTTTATACATTGGGCCATGTAGTTTCGGTAAAGTATGTTGTTTTTATCTACATATAAATTTTGTATGCACATACGACACTTAATGTGTAGGGTGTACACATCTGGTGCATCTGTAAGTGGTATATTATATCATATTTTCCCAATATGATTTAGTTGCGCTGATGGTTTATTGTTATACTAAGATCAAATTGTACTGGCAGTCAGTAACAACCAAAATATTTGTTATGTAAATGGAATTGTACTTGGTTTTATTTTTGTAGAACATATCATGTCACATTTGAAAAATATTAACTTGGCCATATTTAAAACAATATTGAAACATTATTTTTAATTCTTCTATTTCATGTAATGTATAAAGTTTTATTTACTGATTTATATAAAAAAAATTTGTACTAAAATATAATAAACACGAACTAAGATAATTAAATTTATTTATATCACGTATTACGAATATATTTATCTTTACTTTTACAAATCATTGATTTGAAAGTTTTAAAACGATAGAACTATTTACTAAAACTTCACCTAATTAGTTTTTTCAAGAATATGAAGACAATTACAAATATACGTACTAGTATTTTTTTTATCATATTATTTTCATATATTCATTTTTTACAATTATTTTAGCATCAATGGTTAAGGATCAATTTAAATTACTCGTTTGTATATTCATTAACAGCTTTTAAAATATGAATTTTAAAATAATTAAATAAATATTTCTAAATGTCACATAACGAGGTTTCTCATTTGATAAGTCAAAAATAATTATTTATTCATTTCTTTTGTAAAACAAACTAAGGGCTACAAGGTTCAAAGTTGAATTATCTACCAATCTACGAGATATCAAGAATCTAATGATACACATATGGTAAAATATTTTTTATTTGCAAATTTACACCCACAATCAGAATTTATTTATTTATATATATTATACATCCATCATTGTAAATAATAATATACAAATTTTCAACCTTGTCAATACAGTACGTTGGAATAAAATAGGATAAGGTAGATGAAAAAGTAGAAAGAACAAAGACAATTACATACATTATATATTAATACATATTTTATTGCTTTGATAAAGGAAACATCGCGACGAAACCTGCATACTTGAGAGATTTTCAAAATGTTATCATGGCGCGTAATGTCGGCCAGCCTATACTTAGCCAGCATTATTTACTATTTAAAACTTACGTCACTATCCTTCATATTGCGAGAGGATTTCGAATCTACCGCTAATACAGTTATGATTTGTCATGATGTTGTAATGTATCTTGTCGTTTTTGTCGATTTCACTTCATTTTTACTTCAAATGAATACCATTTTTAAAGATTCATACTTGATAAAGCATACCCTCTGCTTATCCGAGCTTGAGAAAGTGAGCTCGATGTATCATTTTTAGGAATAAAGAAGAAACACGCAAAATCACTCAACCTTTACTTTAAAACTTACAAAAACATTGACTACACAAGCATGACTTGATCAACTTAAATTTTTTGAGTCTTAAGTACTTTTTCGTGTTATTACTGGATTATCTTTCAGCAAAGATCGTTAGTTAATAAGTTAGCGTCTACGAGATCTGTGATGTCTTTGGGATACGGAGAATTTCGTTCGAACCAGGTCAATTTAAGTTAGCTTTTCTGAGAAATGTGTACTATTTTATCAGAGTTTTTTTCCTTATATTCTAACCAACAGAATAAAGTATTTAGACTTGTTAACTTTTAAATCATTTTAGTCTGCAATGAAAGATGCATTTATTATTTAGTGTACCTTTCTGTTGCCTGCTCTTTCTTTTTGTTTTTACTACATTATTTTCTAATTTCAGTATACTTCTAAGGAAATCTCTTCTCCTTAAAATACACTGTCACTTGTGATTTTAAAAGAGAAAACTGTTTGTCTTTGTTTTTATTGTTTACTTTGTTAGTTAAAAGATTTATGGGAATTTTAAATTGTTCGTCGCAGGTAGGTATACTTAATACCTCACAGCACCAGTTAGTACAAATATCCTATTTTATCCTCTTTTCAAAATGCTGTCATTTATATGACGTAACTTACCTTTAAAATCGGAGTATACGTACATACATACGTATACACATGTATTTGGTGCAAGATAAATATTTATGTTGTATTGTATTTATTAGAAATAGTGGGTATCTGATTATTTTTATTATTTAATAAAATCTTGGTAAGCGCAGGAAATAATTCGGATTCATAAGTTTTCGACATGAAATATGATGACATATTATCAGTCAGGATTCTTGGTACAGGGGGGG
>PDGT01000075.1:732579-781795 GCA_003671415.1 Megathymus violae
GGGGGTATTTATTTCTTGCATTAGACGCAACAAAGTTTTTTTAAGTGTTTTTTTAAAAACCTTTTAACACATAGTTAGTATTACCTATTTGTTATCGTCAATTTTGCGAAATCTTTTTTATTTCCAGGGGTGAAACGTCTCTTAACTCATAATATAATCAATGAACACACAAACTCACGTTTAAATCTGTTAATTACTTCTGTGAGAGACAAACAGACCATGTATTCCCAAAAAATGCTTATTGTTTTGATTTTATATCGTTAATAAGCTATGGGGTTGGCAAATTTTTATATTCTTCCTATAGAGTACTACGCATTTATGGACTATTGTGATGTTATTTTAAGGAGTTAAAAAAAGATATTCATAGAATTTGTACATTTATCGAAAGAGTACATAATATAGCTTACTAAAATATTGAAATCAAAATATATTAAGTTAAACATCATTATATATAAATATAAATATAAATATAAATATAAATATAAATATAAATATAAATATAAATATAAATATAAATATAAATATAAATATAAATATAAATATAAATATAAATATAAATATAAATATATAAATTTATATATATATATTATGTAACACCTATGGAATATGCTTACGCCTTGAATGCGTAATAAAGGAGGCAGGTCCGATCACTCGTGTTCAATACTCTGTGCTTTTGATAAGCTGTCATATTATATATAATTAAGTTACAATAGGTTTACAGTCTGTTACACTTGCGACAAAATTAACGATCGCTAATGATCATTTCAGGTTGTATTATTGAAATATTACTTATTGTAAACTTTTTAGGGGAAATATTAGATCATATAAGTAGGCTTGAAGATCAACTAATGAGGTACTATTTTGAATGTAGAAGTGTATAAGGCTCCATCTATTATTTATCTACGCGAATATGCCTACATAACGAACAACACAATGGCACTAGATCCCCTCTAACTAAAGGTCAGCTTTGTACGTTTAATCTCCACCAATCTAATCTAGTCTAATCTCTCCATACGTCCCGTATGCATAACTGAGTTTTTCAGTCAATAAAATTTTTCCCATTTTTTAAGTATTTGATAGTGGCAACACTGACATGCTACGTCAACAACAACCACATACATTGTATTTGTTTACTTTACGATTCACACTTTCGTTTTAGATATTGCGATATTTCGTTTTTGATGTTGCATAAATCTTGAACATATTTCAAAAAATGATGCAAAATTGTTTTGTAATTGATTGTGGAAGTTCTTGGTGCCCGGGAGGTGTTATAAGATTTCAAGCATAATTGCTTAAATCCTGGTTATCATTGTAAACCGAAACTGCATCATTTTCAATTCATTACTTTCTATTTCCTTATGTTACATGTATGTTAGCGTATTTAACATAATAGTAAATAATCCGTATGTCACAACCCAATAATCTTACACTAAAACATTAAGTTTTGCAGATTGGATTTTTTCGTGTTTATGACATCATATTAAACAGTGTCTCCTAATTTAGAATATATTTGGGACATTCTTAGATATTAAATATATACCATAAGTTATAATCTAATAATCATAATTTGTCATCATCATCATTATGTACACATATTCTTAGGGAAAATACCAATTTGTTTTCACCTTTTTATTTTTGGTTCTTCTTATAAAAATATTCAGCTTTTTACGACCAACAAACAATTATATTTAAAAAATATATCACCATCGATTAACCCTTGAAAGTGTAATTTTATGAAAGTGTAAGGATTTGCAATTTGCATTTCCAACACAGAAATTATACTCGGTGATTTATGTGGTAAGAGGCAAAAATTGCACAGATCAATAATATTTAATCATGTATAATAGAAAAATTATAATAAATGATTATAAGTAGAATAGTGTTTTCATTTTCCTTTATGTGGAAATTACGCATTACCGGTCCTATTATTTATTTAATTTTTTTGAACTCCCTTAATGGCCAACTACTGAACATGAGTCACTTCTCAGAATAAGAAGGTTAAGGCCATAGTCCACCATTTTGGTCAAGTGCGCATAGGCAGACTTCACAAGACTGAGAACATTATAATGTTCTCAGTCTTGTGAAGTCTTCTATATGTGTGTTGTGAAGTTTTCTATAGAAAACCCAGGTATGCAGGATTCGTCATTAGGTTTTCCTTCAGCGGAAGCAGATGGCATTCATTAAAAGAAAACGCATGCACAAGTTAGAAAAGTCACGGTACGGTAATTTAAATTTAACACATCTCGAATTGTGCACGTTTTACTATAATATGGGTAATGTTTTATTACAGCGATATTTCGACCCAAGGGTTTGACAGTCTGAAGCCTAAATATTTGGCTACTATCGCTTCATATTATAATGCGTTAAGATTACATATATATCTGCCATGTATTTACTACAGTCAGAACTCTTTTGCACTCGTAAGTATTTTTAATAAGATTGATCCAAAGTAGTTTCGAAAATATCGACTTAAAGCGTTATTAACCAAGAGCGTACGTCAAAATCATTTTTCATAAAGTAATAATAACTCTGCAGCTGTCGAGGGTGCTGCACACAGTTACCGCGGCTCTTAACAAGAGAGAACGCGCGTGTGCAGTATTCTTCGACATGGAAAAGACTTACGGCCGAGTCTGGCACGACGGCTTGCTCCACAAGATCTCGCAGTCGTCGGTGCCCAGACGTGCCGTCAAAGTGATCGCCGGCTTCCTCAGAGATAGAAGTTTTAGTGTAGCGGTGGATGGAGTCTTTTCAACAGAGCTTCCCATAGCAGCCGGCGTCCCCCAAGAGAGCTGTCTGTCTCCGGCTTGCTACGCCAGCGACACCGATGACATCCCGACGGCAGGGGGGGTGTTGCTCGCCTTATACGCCGTCTGGCCTACGTCACGACATCGCTAAGCAGGACACACGCCATCAGAAAGATGCAGCTAGTGCTCGACGGCCTCCCTGACTGGCTCGCCAAGTGGAGGCTGTCAGCGAACGTAGGGAAGACGCAGGCCGTGAGGATTGGGCGCACCACCGCTCGCGACCCTACCCTGAAATTTGAAGGACAGGAGATCCAGTGGTCCGCACGGGCTAAGTACTCATAAACTCAAGAATTTCCATGAAGGCCCAGGTAGACAAGGCCGTCACGAGCGTCAGGAGCACGATGGCTATCCTGAGACCACTGCTCTCCTCGAGTCTCCCTCTGAAGGTGAAGCTCAGGATATGGTATGCGCTCGCCTGCGAACCGCAGCGCAAGCAATTGCGCACGATACAGGCGACTGGGTTACGCCGGTTGGCAGGTGCGCCGTGGGGTGTGAGGAATGCCGACATCCAGAGGGATCTACGAGTCGAGAGTCTGGATGAATTCATCGTGCGACTGGCGCGCCGCATGTTCGAGCGTGTCGATGCGTCGCGATTCCCGCATCTGTGGGACCTGGCGCCGTTTCACGCTCGTCCACCGTACAGTAGGGCTTTCTCGCGCGACCTGTTAATCGCGCGGGGGGAGCCCATTTCAGAATCCGGGGCTTCGAAAGTCACCGTCCGATCGCTGATCGGCTCCTGCTGGACTTCCCACCAGCGGGTCTCATCCGGTAGGTGATCGCCCGGACGGTGTGAAGAGATACCTCACTCCCATCACGACTCTGCGGCTATGCCGCCACACGGATTGCCTCTAATACCTGAAGATGATCACCCATGAAAGCTCAGGCAACCAACCTAAGGACCAGCCTGTATTGACAGGCTGCGGAAGACACTTTCGAAGGGGACATACAGTCTCGAGGAATCGACGCGCCCTCTAGGGGGTCGCAGTGAGGAAAGAAGAATGGGACTCCATCTTTACCTAAAACTTCATGATTTTAGCACGCTTTCAAACTATCAGCTTTGACAGCCCGCCGGCTCGTGTCACGTACATTCGCGACAAATAAAAAGGCTCACTTAAATTTTAGTGTACTTTACAAATAAATGAAAATTAAGATCGTTACGACCTAATCCATCACCATACCATACGGTTAAAATATCTAGTCATTCAGTCACTAGTCGCAATTATCTTAAAATTCTCATGATGGTTGTTACGCGGATTTAACGATAAATATAATATTTACCAAATATACGATGAAAATCTAGTATTTTTGCACCACACCGATAAAATTTGTAGGAGTCTTTCAATTTTATACCGTTGGCGAATGGCTCTTCGGGATATTAAAAATATCGCAAAAATTATTGAAACGACGCTTAACCTTAACAACGACGACAGAAGTATTAACATAATTTTTTTTAAGGATTCTTTGCCAATGTTCATAAAAACCTTAGATTGAACGTTTTAAGTAGGTATTATTTGTTCGTTAAGTGAATACTGTATTATGTTTATTTTTTTATTTACTCGTATTTTTATTTAATGTATAATTATATAAACTTTTCGTATCTTACTTACGCCTGCATTCGTATTCCAAGTGACCTGAGTGGTGTAGACAAGTGGTAAAACGCGAGAACAAATATTTATTTCTAAGAAATATCTGCAACGTCCAAAATTTAATTCAGGACTCCTCGCTCACCAGACGCGATCACTACGGTAGTGATCCTCTAGTACGGACATTACAAGGCTCAGAGACTAAGCATGTGTAACCATTATTAGTACATACTAAATAACAATTTTAGTTCCTCTTTCGCACTAAGAATGCCACTAATGAACACCAAATGGTCACATAGCAAAACTTTTCAATATTAGGTTTTTTAGCCTACTTCAATTATTTCTATCATAGAGATTAGTAACATTCGTAGAACAGCATAATGCATTGTAAGCTGTAAATTTAAACTTAAAAAGAGGAAAACACAGAGCTCAGCCCATTAAAATAATATTTGCAAATTAAAAAAAATCTAAAACCGGTCTTTAAGGCTGTTTGCAAAGAAAAAATATACGAAGACGTGAAAAATTTATTTGCACGAGCCGTAGGGCAAACACGTTGAATCCTGTGCCTAGGGTATTTGGAAACGAACGATGTTTGCGTAGCTATTTCGCTTTTAGTTTTAAGACAGCTGACACACTTAAAGCGATACCCCAGTCAAAGGAGTCATAGCTCTTCAAAAGTTAGTGGGTCATAAAACATTTGTAAAGAAATGGAAAGTATTAAAAGGTATAAAATTGCTGCAAAATATAAGTCGAATATGGCTCAGATATCAGAAATAAACACGGTCTAGCTCTAATTAACAATTTATTAACATTACATTAAATTGATTCGATGTTATTAACAGTAATTCGAGGACAATAATATTTCTATGAGAACTCGCCGTTTTAACAATAATTACAGAGAAAACGTGTACAGTTTCTCGTAGAGAACCACTAGTCTCCAGTACGGTTGAGACAC
Organism: Megathymus violae; assembly: GCA_003671415.1. Classification (NCBI taxonomy): domain Eukaryota; kingdom Metazoa; phylum Arthropoda; class Insecta; order Lepidoptera; family Hesperiidae; genus Megathymus; species Megathymus violae. The sequence goes on from PDGT01000075.1 coordinate 737,922, forward strand.
GAGTGTCTTGCTGTAAGCACCTACTCCTTAGCTAGGCTCCGTTGTAAAACGAGTAACCAAATGTTGATTCATAGCGACATTCCTACCATCACTCGAGTCACATGCTGCATTCCGTTTAGTAACTGTATATATAGCTACCTGCGATATATAAAATCTAAGTTTATAAATGATAATGATAATAAATATTACGAAAAGTTACTTCTTTTGTAACCGTTACCTACTAAGAAGTACCCCGGTCTCAAGTTAGCAAAAATAATGCAGAAATTTACTTCTTTTTGACTGTCACCTACTAAAAAAATTACACCCTTTTTCCGTGGGGAAATCCGTCATGGATACTCTTCTAACGCGGAGGTGACAGAGGGTTATGCCCAATGTCCAGTACCCAATGCTTGGGTAGCAGTCGCTTTAAAGCCGCAGCTGCGTCTATAGGTTAAGGAGCCAAATGCATAAAGTGCTCACGGTAGTTCCAGCGGCCATCAAAGACGAGACCTAAATACTTATGCCGACCTCGATACGGGTCTCATCAATGAGTATGTGGGAACCCGGAGGCGGTGCCCTCCGTGGCCTGTGAAAACACAGGGCTTCAGCTTTTTCTAGAGCCACTCGGAGCTCCAACATCTCTATCCTCTCAAGTACCTGTATCACCGACACAATAGCAAGATGGGCAACTACCTCAAAGGACTAGAGTATCATCTGCATAACACGTCCCGTCCATACCCGGGAGGAAGGTACCCCTCTACGCCCAGTCGTAACCGATACTCCACAGAAGTGGCCCAAGGATAAAAACCCTAGTAAGGAGGCGCGATATGATATTGTATTTCTTGGTGCCTCCATTTTTTACGTTAATAGCCAACAAATGAGCAGACGATCCGCCTGATGGTAAGTGGTCACCGCCGCCCATGGACCAAAGGTATCACTGATGTCAGGAAATGAGAAGAAGGTAAGAAAGAAAGTAGTGACTCTCAAACCCTTAGCCAGAACACGACGAGTCATTTAGCGGCTGACTCAAGTAGGAGGGTGGTAGCTATCCAGTTAGGCTTCACAGAAAGATAATGATACCAGTAATAATATTAATGTCTTAATAATAATACTGGTAACGTAATCCCTACGCGAAGCCTTACCACCAAGCAAGCTGGCTTCTGTCGCCTCTTACGACATCCTGTTCTACCAGTATGGGATTGGGGGAAATATTCTAGCCCACTCCAATATGGCCAAAACCTAACGTAGCCAAATGGACAGTGGTGAAGGCATTAGCAATGTCTAGAGACACTGCCGGTATCAACCCGCCCTGGGACGTTGCCTCCTCGGAGAGAACCTTGACTGACCTAATTGTTATCAATACCGGCCCCCTCACTAAAAAATACCCTCCCCTGAGTCAGCTAACAGCTATGGAATTGTTTTGGCTATAGGATCCGGTCAAAGGATTAAATGGTGTATAATTCTGGAAAATTATCCAAACTGATCTGATTTCACTAGCTTTCGGTAATTTACTACACTCCGTTCGCTTGCATAACGGGATCCTTGCGAGGAAGAATAATGCCAATATCTTAGAACTTTTTTGATCCTACAAGCGCTCGACTTTAATACATGTGCCCGATACACCCATACTTAACATAACTTCTCATTCAACAACACATATACAGCAGGTCAATAAAAGTTCGTTCGATTATAGTGTTACCATCTAAGTAAAAACTATAATTCGTATAATTTGTTTATATCTTTTATTACCTCACTTTACATAATATTAGATATATTTTTGTTTCTTCTCCTTAATGACAAAATTGTATTTTCCAAAGGTCATCTGTAAGGTAAGTGTATTATTTTGTATATGTAATGTGATTTCGAGGTCTTTACAAGTACTGGCTACTAAGTATGAAGCTTTTCAATTTCCTGAGATGTAAGCTCTTAAAAATATTTTCAAATGACAGCCCATTTGATCGAACAGCTTTCTACATCAGATGATACCCGATCGTTCTTATATAGAACTGGCTATTACCCGCAACTGCGTCTACATAATGTCCTTTAAATTTCATTGATATGAACAGGATTCCCGGCGTTACGGTCAACCATCTTTGCGAGTAGATAATTGATAATTTGAGCAGTAAAGTTTCCACAAGAATTAACTGTTTTAATAATAATCACAAACAAAATTTGTAATGCTAGAGTAGAGAGAGTAGCAGAGAAGTACTAGTCCCCAGCTCGTTTGAAACACAAGTGTGGCCTACCATAATGAGTGTCCTTTAGCTAGGCTCCGTAGTAGTACGAGTAGCCGACGTACGAGTACGAGAGATTACGAGAGGAAGTACGAAACGTACGAGTAGAGTTTACGACCTGTTCGCTGACGCTGACGGTCGACTGTTATTTGTGTGTGTCGACTTGTTTGTACGAGTAGCTGAGTTGTTGAGTTGAGTCATAGTGACAGTCCTGCCATCATACAGGCCTCCTACCGCGTTCCATTTAACGACTAATTATGACTGTCTCAAACATAACATATATGTAATAACTTGATACAATTCAGTTGAAACAGTAAAAATTAAAAACGTCGCCAGCAGATCGGTATGCTGGTAAAAAAAAAATATTAAATAAATTCGGCGTTATGATTTTTTATTATGTTTATGGAAGTGATGCCCAGAAAGCCTAAACCATGACTCTTTTCATGCAAAAAATAAAATTGTTAAACTTTTCTGTAACGCTTAGAAAACGATTATTTATTTTTAACCGGAAATCGCCACCATATATAACTGGGAAAATTTGTCTTTATTTATAATTTTTTTTACCTTTACAATACAAAAAAACAATACAAAACACTTTATTGTACACCACGAGGAAATACACATTTGGAAAAACAACAAAACACGGTGTAAACAATAGGTGACCTTATCGCTAAGAGCGATCTCTTCCAGGCAACCTAAGGTCGAGAGGAATAAGTGAATTAAAAATGTTAGGGCGGTGCACAATTACTAAAACTAAGAATAAACAAAAAAGAAAGAAAAAAAAAACGCAAGGTGTTCATGAACATAGCTAAAGAGAAAGCAATACAAAAAAAAAATTTAAATAAATAAATAAAAAAAGGAAGGTGGGGAGAAAAGGCAAAATTAAACTGACATATAGTGCGCTTTAACCTGAGTCTTGAAAGAATGTAGAGAAGGAGCACGGCGAATGCAGAGTGGAAGTGAGTTCCATAATGATACAGAAAGAGCTGAGAAGGATTTTTTATAAAAGTTAGATGAGTGGATTGGAGTGCGCAGAGACAGATTAGTAGTAGAACGCAGGAACCGATTGCTATCGTGCGACATGTATAAATATTGAAAGCGGTCTTTAAGGTACTGTGGTGCCAGAGGATTAAATAGTACGCAGTAGAGAGCAGAAAGTATATGAGTATTCCGGCGAAGGCGGATCGGGAGCCACTTGAGTTTAACACGAAATTCTGACACATGATCATATTTGCGAAGCCCAAATATGAATCTAATGCATAAATTCTGGAGTCGTTCAAGCTTATTTAGTTGGTCTTCTGTAATATCAAGATAGCAAATGTCCGCATAATCAAGAATTGAGAGGAGCAGAGTATGAGCAAGCGTTATTTTAGTAGGAATGGGTAGAAAGTATTGTAGCCTGCGAAGCGATCCTACTGCTGCAAATACTTTTCGACTTACTTCAGTGATTTGTGGCGACCACGAAAAATTGCTATCCATAATTATGCCAAGGTTTTTAACTTTATCTTGGTAAGGAATTTCAATCCCATCAAATTTAATACATGGCAGAAATGACCAATCGATTTTAGAGCAGAGCCTGGAAGATCCAATCACTATAGCTTGGGACTTTGACGGGTTGACTTGTAAGCCATATGATTTGCTCCAATCCAAGATACTAGCCAGGTCAGCGTTAATGGAGTCAACAGCGTTAGGGAGATCATCTAGAAATGCCTGTGTGTAAATCTGAAGATCGTCTGCATACAAGTGGTAGGAAGAAACAATATTTGAAGTGATCGAATTGATGAAAAGTTCAAACAGAAGAGGGGACAACACGCCACCTTGCGATACACCAGCAACAGTAGATATCCATGACGACAGCTTGTCTTGGACCCTTATCCGTTGCCGACGCCCATGCAAATAACTAAGAAACCAGTCCAGTGCAGTCGGAGATATGTTAAGAAAGCGTAGGACCCCTAGCAAGATATCAAAATCAACTGTCCCAAAGGCATTACTAAAATCGAGCAAGGTAAGGACCGTGACTTTTCGATTATCCATACCGGATCGGATATCATCGGTAATTTCAGCAGGGATGTAACTGTGCTATGGAACTGCCGGAAGCCGGATTGATACGGATTTAATAAGTTATGCAGTGATAAGAAAGAACTTAACTGCTTTTGAACAAGCCGTTCTAGGATTTTCGATAAATAAGGTAAGATGGATATGGGGCGATAATCAGATAAGGAGACTGGATTAGATTTTTTGGGAATCGGGATTATTAAGGAGTCCTTCCAGGCATTGGGAAAGGTACTTGAAGCTGATGAAGAATCTTTCAAAAAATAATATACAATTTTTTTTTCAATGTTACTGTTTTATTATATACATATATAGATAACTTAGTAAATTTAAACCTAATTTAAAAGTAGTAGTAACCTAAAAGTACGGTAGTTAAATGATATTTTCTCACTATAATACTTCTCCTTAAATTAAATAGTAATATCATGTGTATATAATGTATCATTCCAAATGAAATGATCAACTGAAAGACCACATTTTAAAACATACAATAAAATTTACAATTTACTCCCTTATCTTGGAAACTATTTGTGTTTAAGTTTAAGAAAAATACGTAACGTTTATTCAAAAATCCAACTTACTATCTTAAGATTTGTGCAGGAAATGGAAAATAGTAATAGTAGTACAGAAAACTTACCTAGTACGCGAGTCAGATTCAATATGACCAGTTTCTTTAGTACTACCTATCTCTATATAAATACAGCTACACTTATAAACACCGTATGTTTTTGACGTGAGCCATATTCGTATATTGCGAACGAATCGAATTTGAATATTTAATATTCGCCAATTTGCATCGAACACATCGGCCGCACAAAATAATTCAATGATGTCGAAAGCCTTTTCACGAATTAAACCTATTGTTAGCGTTGTGAATTACTGAAACTGCCTTTCAGTCATTCAGTTTTCTGTTAATTTATTCGGTATCATTATCGTCGTAGCACACGTGTTTTTTGCACTTGTATTTGTATTATTTTGACAATCAAGAGTACATGTTTTTATATATATGTATTTATTTATGTATATATGTAAACGGTAATGGCATGTCTCACTGCAAAGTACGGATTTCCACTCATAGTTTAGAAGATCTGGAGTTTAGGTACTCCGATATGCTCTATTCGTTGCATATTAGTCAAGGGGTTTAAGGTTAACCAGTGATAAAAATTCTTATACAATTTGAAGGCCTTCAAAATATGTTACCGACTGATAACCACAAATAACAACTAGGAACAACGACTTTGAGGTTACTCATTGCACGAAAGCTTTAAAAAAAACTGTCAGTAGCGGTCACCCATCCAAACATTGACGAATTTAATCAACTCCGTCAGATATGACTGACACAAATCGTCGGTGATTCTTACTTTTTTTACCGAACGACAGAAATAATGGTGAAAATGGCATCAAAATTAAATGCGTACTTTAAAGGAACTAACCGCAGAAATAGACAGAAATATCGACTTTATTTAATATCAGAGCTGAAATTCCATTTTATCCTGCAAACGAAGCCACTAAGTAAACAAAAGTGTAATAAAAAAAAAGCAAATCGTTCTCAATTTTTCCAACAATATAATAATAGCTTGTCAAAGAATAATTTTATTCACATTGAATTTCAAGTTTTGAGAATTTGGTCTATTTCTACGGTTTCATGGCCATTTTTTATTTTAATGGAAGACATAAAAGCCAATATTGCTAATATAACGTTCATCTTGAAGGATAATTCTTTTGACACCTTTTTTTAAAGTTCCTGTGGGAATAAAAGAGGGTTTAGGAGGTAGGTTTATTAGAATGTAGGATTATCGGTAGACTCATAAAAATATATAATACCAACAAATAAATGTTTAAGCATTAAGGCGAACTTCACATGTAACTGAGGATTAAAAAAATTGAGTATATACTGTTGGCAGCAAAGTGACGTCACATAAGTTAAGAGGAGGGGATGGCGGACAGTCACCGCCAAACACCTATATAAAACGATAAGCGCTCGTCTGGACACATTTATATTTGTGGTGAACGTGTTAAGGGGAAACTCTGCCCGTTTGTATAGTCAATTCTGTTTCGTTTAGAATTGATTTATAAAAGTCTGCTTGATTGGTTATTTCGTAATTTATAAATTTCACCATTTAAAATACTCGTGATCTTAATGAAGTTCTTATTTTTATTTATTTAGTCCCGTTCTGCTAACATCAGAACTGGGATAGTTCTCACGTTCCCTGATCCGTTCCAAACCACATTGGCCATTCAATTTTAATTTTTTTGAGAGTGTACAAGTGGTAATTTTATGTGGTAAGGTGATAAAATCTGGTGAGTACGTTCCAGTTTCATTACTGTAGAAGACAATAGCGTGTTTTCAAATACATTGTTTTTGTGGCGTTGTAGTTTACTCGATATTTTTGCCTACCCTCAAGTTAATTGGCAATTTTTCTTTAATTTTATTTGTTTTGTTCAATTAACTATTAAAGTACTTATTATTACCCTTACACATTGATGAAAGTGTAGATATGCCAAACAATAGCCATAAAAGGAGATGCCGTTCTAAGAGCCGTGATTCACATTCTGTTATTCATAATGAGAATCCTCCTTGACATAACTCGCGATCTAGACATACCCGCAAATGAGGTAGATCTTCTAACAATGTACTATCTGAATGCAGCAACGACGTCATAATACCTCGCAGCCACGATTACGTGAGCTGAATGCTGGTCTATTCCCAACGTCGCCGCTGCGTCTGCAGGAGCCAGCTGCGACCACGGCAGGGTATAGAAGTTCACAGGCAATGTTTCGGGAGTCGGTGGCTTCACATCCTCGCCGGATCCTTCCACCAGTGATGCACCTGATCGCGACACTGTCGCCACTGATCACATAATCGAGGCTATTCGGTCAGTCAATACTACGGTGAGATCTAACCAATCTTATATTGCGAACTTTGATCCAAGCATTAACGATATAGGCACATGTCTGAAGCGTGATGCTAGGACTTGGCTCAATTAGTGGGTCACCAGTGAACCCTAGTGTTCGGGACAGTGAAATTGCGATTCTAAACCGACAGGCACTTCAACTTAGACCGTTTTAGTACCCGTGTATTTTTATTAAGAAAAATGAGGGCCTAGCCAACGCTTGCTAGGACATCGAATGTTCTCGGATCGGTAGCGATATAGTTTTGCTGGATTTTGGTTGTTGCGTGCCGTCACGAGCAGTATTACGGAAAGTGAAGTTATTTACGAGTTTTTCGGTGTGCATATATAGTAGAAGATAACTGGCTGCAGCGACTACCCTGGTGCTGCGTCTTCAACTTGCTGCATGCGTCGAACCGGAGGTCACGCGACGGAACACTTTAAATACCATACCCCTACCTCTTTTCATATTCCTTTGCTTAAGATAATTTCATATTTGATTCCACCTTTGGGGAACCCCATTTCCCTGACATACACTGATTGACTAGTGACTTCCTCAGTATACAACTAGGCTGCAATACTCAGATGTGCGCGCAAACCAGCTTTTAGATTTTTGAGAGGCATTGGTGGTTGGGAAGTCGAAATCCACTTTTTGACACTTTTCTTATAGAGTTTAATGAAATAACTATGGAGGTAGACCTGCTCGTCGTGTCCTCCGAATACATGAATACACTTGTTATGTACGGACGTTCTTAATACGGAGAGGGTTCGATATATTCGAACTAGAGATTCTCAGTTAATTATGAGGGAAACAGTTGACCCAAAGAATGTTATGGTCGTACATTCTGATACATTAATCCCGATTAATACAATTCTTGTGGGTCCTCGGGTCTGTAGAAATTCTAGTGTATATCGACGATGTTCTGATATTTAAGCAAAACAATTGAGCGTGAATTTAAATTATTATGAGAGGTTCTCACGGTTTTGACTACGGATAGTTTTTCCATAAATTTACGAAAAAGTTCGTTTTTATGCACGGAAATTGAGTATCTCGGTTGACGTATAAGTCAAGGTCAGGTTAGGCCGATTCAAGATAAAGTTAAAGCTCTATTATTATCCGCTGAACCTAAAAAACGTGAAACAGGTCCAACAGTTCATGGGTCTGGCTAGTTATTTTCACAAGTACAGAGGAGAAAGCTTCGTCGTACTTTTGAACCTAACTTTTTGGTTTTGGTCAAGAAACAAGCGCAGTCGACTGGCAAGTTGGACTCCTTCATTCACGATCCTTATCGCGTGGTAAAGACGCTGCCGCATGGGCGGTACGAATTGCGTCTCCTGGTTGGCTCCTACAGTAAACCAACTCAAACGGTGGCGGAATATATTATTCCATGGCGTGGCGAGTGGACTCCCGAAGTATGCGCTACTTTCTTCGATTGTGAGTATACTAGACCTTGTTTATGTCTAGTCTTGTGAGTATACTAGACCTTGTTTATGTCTAGTCTTGTGAGTATATTAGACCTTGTTTATGTCTTGTCTTGTGTGTATACTAGACCTTGCTTATGTCTAGTCTTGTGAGTATACTAGACCTTACTTATGTCTAGTCTTGTGTGTATACTAGACCTTGTTTATGTCTAGTCTTGTGAGTATATTAGACCTTGTTTATGTCTGGTCTCGTGTGTATACTAGACCTTGTTTATGTCTAATCTTGTGTGTATACTAGACCTTGCTTATGTCTATTCTTGTGTGTATACTAGACCTTGCTTATGTCTAGTCTTGTGTGTATACTACATCTTGTCCTTTATATCTACTATTGTATGTATGATTGGTTCTGTTAATTTGTGTTGAAGTACTCTTTTAAGGTGGGACACGCAAAGCTATGTCTCACGTAAGTCCGCGTAGACCTCTAGAGAGTCGTGAGAGATACTCCCCCGACGGGAACTGCCCTTGTGATTGATACCTAAATCATGAACATATTTGTGTAACATGCGATTCAGTGATGCCTCCGTCCAAATAAATGGTTAAAAGACGTGCGATTTCGTGATGCCTCCGTCCAGATAGACGCGCCTATTAAGAAAGGTATCAGTCTATGAGCTGAAGTGTTGACGTGCGATTTAGTGATGACTCCGTCAACCTCAGGCAGAGGGGATGCCTTCTGTCTGATTTGTTCATACATGCTGCTCTCGTGACCAAAACCCCAGAACTATGCTTCACGTCGTGCCTCTGTACTGACAGTCGTAAGATACGCTTCACGTCGTGCCTCTAGATCGGGACAATGTGGTATGCGAACGTCGTGCCTATACCACAGGGAGACCTGAGAAATATACTCGCGCCTATGTTCAAACTGTAATAATGACGACACGGAGTCCACGCTTGAGCAAGCTGCCAGACATAACGATGTGCCTCCTGAGGTGATGACATCAGGACCCTTACTAAGTACCTCCAGTAAAGCACAGCGTCGGGTATAGGAGCACGAGGACGAGCTCTAGTCAGGAGAGGCCGTGTTGGCAGCAAAGTGACGTCACATAAGTTAAGAGGAGGGGATGGCGGACAATCACCGCCAAACACCTATATAAAACGATAAGCGCTCGTCTAGACACTTTAGTGTTATTTTGTGTTGGCATCAACTAAGTATCCGTTTCGCGTTTGAGTTGGTGGATACCTAACGGTGACAACGAAACCAGCTAGCGTTGACCCGGTGCGCTTCTCAGTCCTCTCGGACTGAGAGAAACCGGAGACCCGGTCCCACTGCACTGGGCCTTCCCAGGGTGACGGTTAGTGGCTATTTCCGCTAGGGATAGTCACTGTTTTCGTAGTCTCGCTCATTCCATCCTTGTTTTTAGATTCCGTTGTTTCGTTCTCGAGTCTCTCCCTGCCGCGGCAGGGAGGATTGTTATGAGGATGAATCCATCCGAAATAGGGTTCCTACGTCGCATCCTCGAAGTGTTAGCTCCACTCATGAAAGCACCTCTCGACGAGAAGGCAGTCATCCAGGCTCTATCGACCAAACCACAACCACAGACTGACTCACCCGCGTCCCCTGACGCCTCACCGGCCCACGACGTCGAATTCTCCGACGCTCATTTAATCTCGTCGCGTAAGTGTCCGATCGAGTCCGATGGCTCGCTAGGGTTATCCGACGACTGTACCGTAACGCCGTCGCAATCCGACGACCAGGCCTTCCAGCCGGTCGAGTCCAAGCGCACGAAGCGCCTAACAAAACGCGCCGCGAAGGCGTCCGCAGAGGGGAAACCGTCCCTTCCCTCCCAACCAGTCCCGCTCATGTCCATCAATACCAGCACCCCGTCCTCATCCAAACAATTCCCTCCTCTCAAACCAGCATCCCGTTGCTCACCCGTTCCTCCCAAAGTCAAGGCCCCGCCACCGGTATTTGTCCGGGATAAGTCTGTGGCTCAAAGTCACCCAGCTGTGCGCCGACAGCAAAGTTTACTACACTCACGCCCAAGTAGTTGGCGAAACAGTCAAAGTGACTTCCCCAAGCACTGAGGTTTTCCGTGCCCTTACGAGGCTTCTCACTTTAAATAAAATCCCATACCACACCTACGCTCTTCCGGAAGAGCGCAAGGTGCGAGCCGTTCTACGCGGAGTCCCATTCGAGCTTCCTAATGAAGCTATCCTTGCCGATTTAGTCGCCCAAGGTCATCTCGTGGAAGCTGTGCACAAAATGTATAGCAACACGGGTAGACAGTATCCACTGTCTCTTGCCATTTTGTCAAACACGCCCGAGTCCCGGAACATCTTCCGGGCCGACTTGACCATCTGTGGTCTCTCATTTATTAAAGTTGAGCCCCCGCATAGACGCGGCTTCCCCGGTCAATGCCATCGCTGCCAGCTGTACGGCCACGCAGCGGCGAACTGCTCCGCCAACCCCAGGTGCGACTCAGAGTCGCCTCCGGCCTGCGTTCTCTGCGGCCAAGCCGGCCACCCGGCCAACTACCGCGGCTGCCCTAGAGCTCCCCGACCTATCCCATCCAGGACTGCCGTTTGGAAGTCCTGGAGAAACACCCATTCTGGCCCTCCGCCGAACACCGACGCGAACTTCCCTCCTCTGAGGACGCCTGTCGCACCGCCTAGACCTGAGCATTTTAACTCATGGAGACGTACAGACAAGACCACGACAAATGTAGCTGCTCTCCGACCCGCCCCGCGCGACCCGAAACAGGCCGAACCACGAGTTAGCAACACCGCGCAAACAGAGGGCAAGTCGTCCCTAGCCGACGACATGAAGCCTTCTAGCGCTCGCTGAGCACAGCCATTTATTAACATCGTTATAATGGCTCAAGCACTTAGTGCGCCTTCTTGTCACTCCGGTCGTACCAAACCTAAGGGCATCTCGCTCATCTCTTTCAACACTCGCGGCCTCCGCAACAACCTCCCTGAATTAAAGGAATTCGTTCGCAATAACGCCACAGACTTACTATTAGTTTAAGAAACATTGTTAAAACCCGCCCACACCAAGGGCCTATCAATTCCCGCGTACAATCTTATACGTAACGACAGACAAGACAGAACCGACAGACGCCCCGGCGGCACCGTAAGCCGCGCAAGCGGTGGCACCGCCATTTACTTTAGGAAGTCGCTCCACTGTTCCCATATTGAGACTCCGACTCTCACGAACTTAGAAGCTACTGTATGCAAGCTAGGTATGACTGGGCATCCGTCCCTGATCATAGCCTCGGCTTATAATCCGTCGGGTTCTCCGCTTTTAAACTCAGATTTAGAGGCCCTACTCTCACTAGGAGACTCGGTCATTTTATTCGGAGATCTTAACTCCAAACACACGGACTAGAAGTGCCGATCGACCAACGCGAACGGAGTCAAACTCAGACAATTTATAGAAACACGGGACATCGATGTCCTTTGTCCTTCCTCCCCTACGCATTACCCGGATAACGCGCTCAACTCTCCGGATATCATCGATCTCGCGTTAATTAAAGGAGTCGCGCTCAACTTAAGAGCGATCGAAACGCTCCACGACTTAGGTTCTGACCACCGGCCGGTCTCGCTCAAATTCAGGTCTTATGCCACCGATCCAACCACTTCTTCTAAAACCTTCACCAATTGGGAAGGATATAAAAAATCGCTAGTATCAGGTCTCGATGCCGGAGGCTCACCACTGGCTACCATCAACTCAGAGTACTTCGACAATACGGAAAAGATTGACTCAGCGGTCAACTCCCTAACACACTTAGTTCAAACATCTCTCCGAAACAACGAGCGCGTAGTCGAGGTGCCTAACCGAAAACTACCACTCGATGTTAGGAATCTCATTCAGGCCAAGAATGCGGCCCTTAGAAGGGCCGCACTCTACCCCACTCCAACATACAGGAGGCGTGCAAACGCTCTCCAGCGACGTGTTCGCTCTCGACTATCCGAAATGAGGAACTCCAATTAGGACTCCCTCATGGAGGGAATCAAACCCTCCCATCAGGCGTTCTACAAGGTGGCGAAAGCCCTCCGAGTAGGCGCCCAACCTCTCATCCCGCCTTTATCACGCCCCGATGGCAGTATCGCCTTCGAAGACGTCGATAAAGCCGAATGTTTCGCTGACAGCATTGCTTCTCAATGCACACCCAGCTCGCAACCATGCGCTCCTTCACATATAGAGTCAGTAGAGGATGAGGTCCGTAAAAAGAACTCACTCCCAGTCACCGCTGAGCCCATCGTCGTTTCCGTTGACGAAGTACAAGACATCATCCGGGGTCTTAAACCCCGCAAAGCACCAGGAGCCGACGGCATCTCTAACGTCGCGCTTAAACACTTCCCCGAGCAGGTTCTCTCTCTTTTAGTACTCATTTTCAATGCCTGCTTGCATCACTGCTTCTTTCCAACCGCTTGGAAGGAAGCAATAGTTATAGGTATTCCTAAACCCGGGAAACCGTTAAACTTACCGGCTAACCATCACCCCATCAGTCTCCTCAAGGCTATGGGGAAAGTATTCGAATGAGTCATACAGACTAGACTGAAGAACCTTCTCTTTCCAGTAGGCGGTCAACCCTTAATAATCCCTCATCAGTTCGGTTTCCGTGCCAAACATTCGTGCCTTCAGCAAATCCACCGTATAGTGGAATATATCCTAAGCGGTTTTTATCCCAAACGAAAACGTACAGTCGCGGTTTTCTTCGACGTTGCCAAAGCTTTCGACAAAGTTTGGCACGAAGGACTCCTTCTCAAACTTCATTACCTAGCTTTGCCTGATCGCGTTGTTCGATTGGTCGCTTCCTACCTACAATACTGCTCCTTTCGTTTTAGACACGAAGGAGTACTTTCTTCCCCACGCCCACTAGCGGCTGGGGTACCACAGGGCTCGATACTAGCTCCATTGTTATTTTTAACGTACGTAAACGACATTCCCATACCAAAAAACGGCGTTCAACTATCGCTATTCGCAGACGACACCGCCCTTTATTATCAATCACAAAAATTAGATTCGGTCCTCTTCAGGCTCCAACACTCGGTTGACGAGTTAGGGAAATGGTTCGCCAAATGGCGAAGCGAAGTCAACGCGGAGAAAAGCTCCGCGGTATGTTTCCATCATAAACTTAGACACAGACAAGACGAACCTTACATCCGGTTGCTAGGCTCCCCTGTCCCGTGGAAAACCACAACCAAATACTTAGGTTAGGAGTAACACTCGACTCCAGACTAATATTCAGACCGCACATACGCAAAGTCGCCAACTCCGCCAGATTCTATATGGGCCGACTCAACAGTCTGTTGGGAAGGCATAGTAAGATGTCCCTCAGAAACAAGCGAACGCTCTATAAGGTTTGCATACGGCCGGTGATGTCATACGCCGCCCCTGTTTTCGCACACGCCGATCCCAAAATCCTACATACCATCCAAGTTGTTCAGAACATTTTTTGCAGGAGAGCAGCCAACGCCCACTGGTGCGTGAGGAACGCCGACCTGCACTTCGATCTCCAGCTTCCGACCATTCAAAAATCCTTTAAAGATTATTGCTCAACATTTTTTAAATCCGCAGAGGAACATTCAAACCCACTTATCAGACAGGCAGCGGACTACACCGCCCCTAGTCTTACTGGCCACCAAATCCGGAGGCCACGAAACGTTCTCACAGATCCCCCCGACAAGATATCTTCTGAATTGGACCGCCGTCTGGCGGCCATAGTCAAGAATTCAAACAATATCAGTTAGTAGCGTCCTTAAGACGCCACATAGTCTCACCATTCGACAACACCTTCAGTATTAACAACAAGCGTATGCTCCCTCGGGAGTGCCGCTAGCACCTTATCCTTCTCTAAGGATGGGTCGCATCCGATGAAGGCTTAGAGGCCACAAGGCCAAAGCCAACTCGGGTGGTGTTTAGTGGGTAGGCCTTCGGGAGTCTCACATAACCAGCGCAGCCGGCTGCGTTGGTATGTTAGGAGCATTCACCACCCCCCTCCCGCGCTTTTCCGGAGGGTAGCCCACTCACCATCTTCTGGGCGCAAAACAAAAAAAACGTCTGGACACACTTATATTTGTGGTGAACGTGTTAAGGGGAAACTCTGCCCGTTTGTATAGTCAATTCTGTTTCGTTTAGAATTGATTTATAAAAGTCTGCTTGATTGGTTATTTCGTAATTTATAAATTTCACCATTTAAAATACTCGTGATCTTAATGAAGTTCTTATTTTTATTTATTTAGTCCCGTTCTGCTAACAATACAGTTATTTGTAAGCTGGATATTTTTAAATCAGTTATTTTGGGTAGTTCATTGAAACTAATTTATGGTTATAGAAACAATTTATTTCAATTAATAGTTTTCGAATTTTTTTAAGGTTGTAAGCATTGTAATCCCTTTAACTTCGTTACGGGCTTAACTTTATAAAAATAATTCAACTGGCTAAACTGAAAAATAAATTATAATAGTTCTAACTTCTAGTAGTTTTAACATTAATATTGTAATCTTTTTGACGAATGGTCTCGCTTTTATAGTTTACCAATTTGGAAAATATATTTTTTTCACATTCCCTTTCACGGAACTTCGCTCCGTGCGGTCCAATTTTCCCTTAGTCTTTTATGTGGAATAAACCGTTTAAAATGAAAAGAATTGTTAATCAAAACGAAACATTTCGAGTGTTTTGCTAATGTAAATGAGCTAAATTATAATTTCAGAAGTTTAACTTTTAAGAAGTGCTAACAACCTTTGGTAACTTATACTTGGCTTACAGTTTTTCATATTTATTTTATTACCATTGTTGATTAATTATACTATTAGTGCCGATTTCCAAACAGATCGGATGTAATCCGTTCTCAAAGATTTATTATAAATTAAGTATAATGGTTCAGCTAAGACAGTTACATTTATGAACTAAAATATATAATTTATATTATATTAATTTATTAATAATATAACAGGTTTGATACCAAAGCAACTCTTCCAAAGATTAAAACTTTTAGATCTTTTTAAATTCACTTATGTAAGTGCCGGATAGTTCGTAAATTTCTTCAACAGGATCCTGAAAATACTACGTCCCTACAACCTCTTACAAATGAAAACATGTTACCTTAGACTACTTGGTATATCCGGAGTAAATGAAATTTAAAATAACATAATATTATTTATTGTATAGCATAGCACGGATATAATAAAACAAGTTTGATTAATATATAATACAATAGCGGTCTCATCTTTAAAAAAAGGATTTCTTCCAAATAACCTTAAGGTGAAAAGTAATATGTATAGGAATATTATCTAGTGACAAGGTGTACCAAATAAGATGAAATAACAGGTTAAGTATAAGGTAAGTATGTACGTAGCTTGTAGGTATGTTGCGCTTAATCAACAGACAACAAAAAAAAATATTCGTTACAACCCAAGTACATACTTTAAAATTATATTTAATATTATACAACCTTGTATCAGTTCTTTTATATATTTTTTTTTAAATAACACAACCAGTTTGAAATATATATAATTAAATAATGAAAGTAATATTTACAGTCTTTTATCGAGTAATCAATCGTCGAACTATGATCTTATTACCTGTCAGGAACATTACCTAAACTACATTAACATTACATTACAGTCGTGACTAATAACCAGTAACCACAGAGCTTATGATTAAGCTAATTGCGGCCCTTTGTGTCAAACGCAGAGCCTTTAGTTATGCCACAAGCATGACGCTCTACAGATCACAAGATATGCTAATGTATTATGTATAACTAATATAACAATTATTAACCAAACCAATACGCACTTAAGTGTCATAAATATTTAAGAAGCGGTATAGGCTCGATATAATTCAAATTCAAAATAATATTATAATTCCGTTATTTTGTACATACACTTATACATGTCATTTTTTGCTTCTACTACTTTCGCAAAGGTGCTTTAACGCTGAGGAGAAGAAACAACGAGAGAAACTTCACCATCTGAACATGAGGTGCTGCTGAACAACTCAACAGGCAGAAGATCACTCTCGTTGAAGTTCGCAAAGATTTGCGTGGGTGTTAGAATTTTTACACGCTTGGCTAGAAACACCATCCTCCATAGTGAAACGTGAAATGTAACACATAAGAAGACCGTTTTCCACTTCCTCCTTGGCCGACATCATTTCGTGGATGCCATAATGTTACGGATGTCTATGTACGACTGTACTTACTTACCATCAGTTTGATTTAACCACTCTGTTACAGTGAAACGTGAAATTAAACACATAAGAAGCGAGTTTACAACTTCCTCCTTGGCCGGCATCACGTCGTGGATGTTATACTGTTACCGATGTTTGTATACGGCTGTGATTACTTACCATGAGGTTGGCCATCAGCTCGTTTAACGGCTATCAACATAAAAAAGTTATATACTTATAAAGTTATATTCTGTGCTTCATACTTACTAGTGTCAGCTGGACATTCTGCTACGGTTTCAAAAAGGTGCGTCAACATTGAGGAGAAGAAACGGCGAATGAAACTCCTCAGCACATCTTTTAAAACAACACATGGTAATTACAAAGTAAGTATAAACCTGCGCGGAACTGATTTCGACACTATTATTTCCAGGCGTTCTTGTCATTAATACTCGTATATTGATCTATACTAAAATACTGTTACCTATAAGCTGTGCTTTAATGAGTCGCTTAAAAGTTCCAATACTCACGTATCAACTTTGGAATCTTATTTTAATAACGAACTCATACAATACATGTTCCTTTTAGTCCTTTAGAAAATTCCAGCTAGATGAAGCTGGGGTGTATGCAGCTTAATAATATAATAAAGATTATCGGACATAAGGTTGTACAACACTTAGAATAATGAAGAAGAAATCAGGTCAAACACAATGTAAATTAATAAATTACGTAATGTTTTGTTGAACTTTGATTTCCATGCTAAGATTTAACTTATTATGGGTGGGTACCTGCGCTCTCACGAGGAGATTTACTTCTAACATTGCGTACTGGTGGAGTTTGCTTTAAAGTTTTATAATTCTATAAAATATTTTTTTTCACATTGAATACATACTTTTCACTTCAAGCAACCACTCTACAAATTCTTTGCTCTTAGTAAGACTAACGCGAAATTGAGTGTAGAAACTGTGGACTTACATAGTGATGTCCATTACCATATTTAGCAAATAGATAGCTATTAAGTTTTCGTCTCTTAGGGTTCAATGCAAGTGCTCAAACGACGAAAGTCTTATATAAAGTATAATTTGTGAATAGATATTACACGATTTTGTAGAACACTTATTAGTGGCCCGCCTGCTGATCGAGGAGTCCTGGGTTCGATTCCCGGCCGGGACAGACATTTCTATAACATATTTCTCTTTATTCTCGAACTGTGGATGTTTGTGATGTTTAGTTTGTGTTTGGTAATAGCAATACTGAATTCAATTCCAGACGTGTTCATTTCTGATTTGATCTTCATTAACTTACAAGACCTGTTTACTGTCAAGGTAAATAAAACCATTTTCTTCTTGTTACCTGGCGTTTAATAGTTTGCGTCGACAAAAGAAAACATGTTTTAAATTTATACGATATATGCCTTTTTAACAGAAAGTCGTTTCAAATAATTCACCGTTTCTTTCTCTTTCGGTTGTTTCTGAAAGGAGAAGAAAAGGTTCACAAATACAATTTTTTTATATCATTAGCCTGCAAACGTAGAGACGTGTCATCTGATGGGTTTTTTATAGCTTAAAGGGCAGACTTAAAAGCAGATGGTGGCCCATCTCATGATAAGTAGTCAACGACGGCTATAGAGATAGGCACCACCAGAGAGGAGCTCTTTTTACACCTTCATTGAAGAACTCCATGTCACAGCGCTTCGGAAATACCTCAGAAGAAATTCATTCCGCAAATTGAATGTGGGCGGCAAAAATAATCCTGAAACTTCAAAGATATTTTGAACAAATAATGTGAACATTTAGCTAACACGTCATTCATTCAGAAGTGAAATTAAATAAAAGCTTTTGTAACAGAATATACTAACAATATGGATGTCAGTGATTGATGAACGTGATTCAACCTTTTCCTAAGGCTTTTTCACACCGTTTGTTAACACCATGTAGCGTTTATATTGTTGTTAAACACGATGAGTCGGAAAATTTAAAGGCATAATACGTTATCCGATGGTATTGTATATTATGTACGATTTGTCAATGGGATTTAACAAGTTAATAATTCTGTTTACACGGATAATTGTTAAGCTATCTATAGTACAGATTATTGATTATTTTTACTTTACTACTATTATATTTTCATCTATCACTGTAATGTCATGCTTTTGTATAAACTACATAATTAAATGACTTCAAAATAACAAGTAAATCTCAAGTACTGTTAATAAATTTTTCGTATAAACAAGTAACTTATCTGCTTATTCGCATTTGGCTAGCGAAGTCGATTTAACCTTTCACAGTCTGAGATGATGCTGGAACCCAGAATTGATACAATCATGGGTTGTGATAATGACTTTGACGTATGCGTAAATTACAAAATTTTCATTTCAATTTAATATTATACTTTGGATCGATTTGTACATTCGAAACTAAATGCAAACGTTTACTAATGTATTCGTGTTCGCTTTGGAGCAGTTAACTGACATCGAACGGAATGAAAACTGACATTCGTAAATAGAGCGGCCTCCCATCCCTCATATCCGATTTTCATTCGAAAGTGTCAGTTTCATGAATAAATATACACAACACGCCATCCCTTTTAATAACCCACAAAGATATTGAATATTCAATTTTAGGGAAACAGATTCAGTTCAAAATTAAAATTCATATATTCGAAGGGTAACATTGATTCACTTTTCCACGTACTTTTTTTTGCTTCTGCTAGCATTTCAAAAAGAAGCTTCACCATGGAGGACAAAAAGGCGAATGAAAATCCTAGCCAGGTCTTTTAAAAATAAAATTTATCAAAGTTATATTTCCTAACTTACGTGGAACTTGATGCGGAGCTGGTTGGAAGAGTTATCTATTTTTGTGAGTTATTTGGACCATAAACTTAGTATAAGAGCTGATATGTCTAGCCATCTAGTCATAATCTTGGCCAAGTAAAGGTTGTCCAACTTACAATGGATTTCAGAATAGTACGGAGAATTTTAAAAAATAATAAGCCTTTTTATACCAGCATAAGCTACGTAGACTTACATTTTTTTTTTGTCTTGTTAATTTACATAGAAATAAAAATATTATAATATTAAATAGAAATTAACACAGACAAGCGAGAAATTCTAAAGAAGTTTATTTTTAGTTAATTTATAATTAACTTTAATTTTAAGTTTATTTATTTCACTCGATGCACGGAACCCTAAATACATATACTCGTAAACTACTTATATACTTTACTCCAAATCTTAAGCTTTCAACATTTGATCTGTCATAAGGTTCAAATTATAGAAACAAATATAACTTTCATGTGTATTGAAAGACTTCTGTTAACAACATTATTGTTCATTCTAAATCAAAAGAGAATGTAACTGCTACTAAATCAGTCAGCAAATGAATTATGGTATTGTGGAAAATACAATAATAAATATAATACATAAATGCTTGCAGCATAATATGCTGCGTAAATCATAGTAGAATTACTGAATTTTTTTCTATATAAATTATTAAAATCATCGGGAATTATCAATTTAGTAATATAATGAAAGTAACAAAGAAAGAAACAAAACGTTAAGACTGATCTAAAGATATATAAATAGCCCTCCAAGTATTGTAGACTCAGCGTTTATACCGGTTCTACCCTGACATTGATATGACAGCGCGTCAGCTGCTCGTTAATAGAGATAACCTTAGCATGATTTGATTAAACTAAGTATGGTTCATGTAACTATAATAAATGGTTATTATAAAAAACAATATCAATTATAATGAACGGTCTCAGCGTGAAATCAACGGTGATTATAATCTGGAAGATCTAAGAATCAAAATGTTTAAGTCAAACTTGACTCGGAGTTCGTTGTGATTGTTGTGTCCGTATAGTGGTGCTCTTTTAGGGTCTTCACTCATTTGTTCTGTTCGTCTGCCCCTTTCTTATTCCGTTTATCACAGCCATTTTCTCAAGAATTATAAACACAACTTCATCACTTCATTAATCACAAGGAAATAAAGAAAAACGGTATGTACATGTCGCTATTACCTTTTTTAGGTATTTTTTTTATCTGAGTAAATACTGAAATCGTGTCCAAGAGACTATTCTTCACATATAGAATGGAAAATTTGAAAAAAGTATATTTTATTTTAATTATTTAAACGTAGGCACACCAAAGAAGTTTCTAATACAACCGCGCCGGCACTGAAAGACAAATATTGGAGAAATAACATTATTTTTATATTTATTGATATTCACATTTTATTTATTCGTTAACATCACGGTACTAGGAACATGCGTTAAAGTATACACTTTGATGAAGTTTAGTATTATCTATAAAATTTAGGAAATAGAACGTTATTTTATAATTATTTTCGAATTTCAACCACAAGAGCTTTCAACCACCGAATAGAAGTTTAAATTAATTTATCGCTGAATATAACTTTAGTACCTGTAGGTACCGTTTCATAATGACAGAATGAATACGTTATACTTCTAACTTTCTAATTGTCCTATCAGCGATAATGTCCTGCCATCTGCTGGTCCGCTCATTTCTGGGCTGGGCGACTCATTTCCGCCTAAATGTATAAAATAATTTAATGGCGCTTTTGCTTGTGTTAAGCGATCAAACTTTGTAAGTTTGTGACTTTCGTATCGGATTGTTTAACCCCAGAAAAGGGTTTCAAATGCCATCTGTACCCGGGTGACTAATGACACGATTCGAAAGTGATTGGTTTTCACCAGACGCGCTGTGATTTATTTGCGATCTAAGCACAATGCCGAGTATCTGTTAGTGTTGTGAGTTGAGTAGTTGAGGAAATAAGATTTATTCCTTTTTATGGTGATTTCCGACACTTACAAAGCATTGTATTATTTATCTAATCTATATCAATATAAAATGTGTTTTGTTGGAATCGGACTGGTATGGAATAGTATAATGTAAATGTATCCAAAAGTGTTTATTGTTCCCTGAGAAAAACGTTAGATTTTTATATAGGCATTATCTCCTTATGGTGTAGGTGAAAAATTACAATCATAGGTGAAAAATTGTTGTTAAGAGACAACAATAAAAATGAAAATCCTACATATATGTAAAATAAAATAACATAATAGTTATAAATGTATATAAGATAGATATGACGAATCATTTATCCGAAAATATATACTGATAATGTAGCAATAATTTTGTGTGAGCTGTAATTTTACGACTTATTTCTGTAATGCGTGGTCCCCAATTCAGAATGCGATTAATATTGAAGCCAAGGTTTTTCAGAGTTGCTCATTGAAATTTATATGCCATTAAAATAATGTGAGGCACGTGAGTAACCCTATCTATCTTATCTTAGTATCTTTGATCTGCCCAACCGAATAACCTAACATTTGGACGGGTTTACATGTACTCTATATCTGGCGGACCAATATCTGATACATCGATTTTTGTTTGAAAATAAACCCATAAGTCGTCAGCATCCAGATGATATGAGTAGTTGAGGATTGTATAAGAAAGTTTATGAAAACGGAAAATAGTATAGGAGAAAGAATACCGCCTCGCAGCATGTCAGTTTTCAGGTCAATCTAATCAGAACTCTAAGGCGAACTGACTGCTGACGGCCGCTAAGACGAGAACCAGTCCAAGGATGACGTTGAAAAATTTTATTAATGAAGAATGGACAGGAAGATTTCATGAAATGTTAAAGTGTTAAAAGCATTTGAAAAGTCAAAGAGCTATAACAAGGTTATTAGTCAATATATTTTGAAATTGTGAAGTATATATTTATATCCCTCATAAAGAGAACTTTCAAATAATATTTTACATAACGCACCTGAGTTAATTTTTATTTGTATTACCTTCACAATTAAAATAATCATAATTAATGATAATCCGAATTAGTTTATTTATCCTATACATCTACCAATGCGTCATGAAACTTCGTGCGCATTTTTTTATCTTGCACATTTAGAAAAAAAAAAATGTGACAAACAAATAGACACATGAGTGATCCTGTAGGAAATTGATTCCTTATATTATCGAATATACTAAACAATAAAAATATCGTCTTAATACGTAACATCGTAAATAAAATATTAAAATCCTAAATACCTAATTAATGTTAACATACTTTTAAAAACGAAGTAATGGCGTTGTTCAAGTAAAGAACACAAAGATTCAGAAAAATCAAGAATAGGATGTCTCTAAAATCTATTTTAAATGTAGAATACGCTTTCTTGATAAAAAATTCTGACAAATTTTAATCACCTCATCTGAGCGCTGAACACTCGATAGACAACAAGGTAAACTAAATTTAATTACTTACCATAGATATGTAAAATTATCAGCAACGTATTTTATTTACAATGCTCGTTTACACATTCATATTCTCACCACATCCTGTCATGGCATAAGAAAACACAAAAAAAAAAAATATTTATCTATGAGTTAAGTATTTGTTTGGGAATGGTACCAAGAATCTATCGTTGACTAGGTAGGCTCACTGCTAATAAAGCTGAAGGATGTTAAATATATTTATTTAAAAACAAGTTTATTTCAAGAAATGAAATAATACTTCCATAACAACGAAGCGTTCACTAATCGATGGCTTGTGTTAATCAGAAATAATAGAAGGGATTAAGTGAGACGGTCAGTTATTGGAAGCTTCACTGTAACTCGTAATGTTCCAAATACGTAAGAAATGTAATTGTACGAAAAGTGCGTAAGCCATCGTTCCGTTTTTTTTTTTACATATTATAAGTCAATGCTTGACTACACGTCCCTGACATGAATGGCGATGAAGCTTTGGATCATTAAGCGCATTAACTTAGAAAAAACCTATTTTCTCTTAACTTAAAGACTACCAATACTTCACGGTACGCATTATAAATGACGAAACAAGACGCGTCGTCCGTACCGGAGGAATATTTGCGACAAATGGATGGATAGTTATCGTAACAATAGCCAATCCATAGTGGTCAACGCGTCAATCCATGTGTATAGATAAGAAGGAAACTGTGAACCCGCTTATAAATTGGCTTTTAGACCCGAAATATGTTGAAAACACTTCACGCTTGATTCTGAAAGGGAGATGATAGCTAGCTAGGTAAATAACTCTTCCAAAATAGATTTCCGTCGGTACTAAATTGGATAGTATAGAGCCCAGCGACCTCCTATAGGAGAGGTAAGGCAACATTGTCTCGTCAGTTGTCCAGAAGGATATACCACGATGAATGGAGTCCCTTATACAACACTCGCGGTCTGCTTCTCTGTACATATATTAAGTTGATTGTTTTTTTTAAACCCCTGACAACACTCCCACCTGATAGTGTGTTGAGTTCACTTTCTTCTCAAAGACTAATTTTGCTAATAAGGTACTGTTGTAGTGCATAGAAATTTCAAATAACTATTAATTTAAAAGTAGTAATCGAGTTAGTGGTTAAAATTCGTTAAATTCATAAATTGCAAAAGGTATACATAAAGCCAGTTGTATTTCACAAATGTATAGATAAAAAAAATAATCCCATTTTGCCTTCAGATTCACTCCACAGAATAATAAAAAGATTTGAGTTCACAGCTCGAGACTCAATCAGGCAATCTTCTATTACCTATACAATTCTTTGGGAAAAAATTTCGTGCGATAATTAGACCACAGTCTATAACCTCACTAAGCGATCACAGATTATGTGTTTGACCTTGACGTAGTGTGGTTTTATACATTAATAAATATATATAAATTTTTAGCTTTCTACCTTACAGCTTCATATTTGATTGGGCCAAAACTCGCAATTTTCCACACGCATTATCATTAAAAAAGTGTCCAAAATTCTCTTCATTACATCATCATAATTACATCATCATAATTTTCTGTTAACTTTAATGAAGTGTACTGTGAAATAATTATATGTTTTAATAATGGATGTTTATTAATAATAACTTTATTTCATAAAAGTGTAAAGAGTAAAAATTACAGTAAAATATTGCAAGTGGTGTAATATATTACAACGCAACTTTATATAGAACTCATAGAGCAGTGAGTCTATGCGCTTTTCAAGTTAATAATATTATGTTTGCGAACGACGAGCCATGACAGCATTATGTAGATTAATAAGGCTTAAAAAATGTAATACTTATAAATAAACGGCAATACTTATAAAATTGGTACATCATAGGTGATAATTAGTCAGGCACCTAAATTAGACAAGTTACCAGATACCTGTAATACAAAAGAACGTACAAGAAACTGTAAGTTCCATACAAGAAACCGGACCGTTCAGTACAAATTGTGAACTAAATTGATAAGAGTCATTCATTGAATGGTTAATGTTACGAATTGTTCCCGAAATCGAAATCCGTGTTCGAATCTTTGATCGAATGGAATGCTGCTTTTATGCTGCAAAGTTAAATTTTGTTGTGATATTATAAAAATAGCAAGATAATGAGCTAAATAGACGTTAGGTGTTTATTAAAAACATTTATTTACATAGTCTACAGTCACAGACGCTTAGTCATTCTAGATTAAAAGGGGAGGTTTATTACCGGCAAAAAATATTCATTAATTTTCTCAGGTATTTCAAGGCCATGCGTATAAAAGTAGTCAAAAAATAATTTGTTCCTCCCAATCCCCCTAATATCTTTTATGATCAACCATCGACCTGTTTAGAGAAGACGACTTACTGGATATAAAAAGAGTATAAATATGCGCCATTTTCCATATGAACGCCATTCAAAAACCTTCAAGAGCACGTGGCAAGCCCATTACTTTTTCAGCAAACCCTTTCTGGGACTCACTCAGTGATTTTTTTATTGCAATTTCAATGACGTGGACAAATGTTGAATACCTCTGTCCATAGCATGTTGTATATCATGGGCACCATATATTATAATTTAATTAAAAAACCACACACTACACAAGCTACTAATTTCATATCATGAGTCAAAAAGAAGGTAATACATACTAAATGATATTAAATAACATCGTAAAAATTTAATTAACTAAGTAATTATAATATGACCTTAATATAAATTCCCTTTTTAAAATAAAAGTGGTTTTAAAAACACTTTAGGATTGTTCAAATGCCATTGCGAGTCTGACGTGAATTGCAATGGCAATTGGATTAAAATAAACTTAATTGGAACGTCCAGAGAGGGTAATGAATTTTATTGAATTGCTCCAATACATGCAATTAGTCTGTATCTGTATGCAATTAAATGGGTAAATTGTCACTGCAAGAAATGTTGAAAAACCAAACTTGTAATAAATGGACCTTTATGCTTCACTACAAAAAATAAACCTTATGTATAAAAATACCTCCGGCGTTCAAAACAATTTTCTTAATACTCGTAATTACTTACTTACATATTTAATACTCGTAACATTAGCTTTTCTTCTTTGTTTTACGCTAATGTTTCATGTAATAATATTTTTATTCAGATGTCATGCTCCGTTCAAAATGCAACCCAACTTGTATGACTGATACCTGAAGAGTGAACTTTTACTTGGCCTCAGATTAGTGGATTATAAAAATATTATTTATTGCAATTATCATAACAAATATTATTTACCAGAAGTTTCGAAATAATTTTCGGATTATCTTTTGTCTCGGGAACAAATTTCGTTACTAAAATAAAATGTATTGTTGCGTGTCAAGATGTAAATACAAAAATAGTCCCGTAAAGATTATTACGTTATTACGTTGTTACTCACAGTTACTCTAGCACTGTTTAATAGTCGCAGCCGCACTCGTTGATTTGCTGATATTTCGCATCATAGAAAGAACTCTTCGCTTCCGTATTCGAGAGCTCAACACCCCACGGGCGACCCTGCTCTCTAATTATATTGCTTTTCGAGTTCACCAGAACTCTCTTCGCTACTTTTCTACTATTCAACATTTTTTGGAAAACAATAGCATACATCTTTACATTCGATAACGCAGGTAATAAAAAATTGGGCCTTATGCACAAGCACAAGGCATAGGGGCGGAGTCACGAAATCTCTCTCTATCGGGATGTTTGGCACCTATTGTTCTAAATTATTGTTTTCCGCTGAACCTAAGTGAACCTTCTTAACAGTATGTATCCATATTAGATATTAACACTACATTTTAACTCTAACGGATACTCACGAGTTCTATATTGTTTGCCGATATTTCGACTCAGTTACCTTATATAAGCATAACTTACGGTGAGACAATACAACGCGATACAAAAATCGTGAGTACTCCCTGCAGTTAAAATTAATAATATCTACGATTAAATAAGAAAGTTTAAAATCAAAAGTTGAAACTATCAATAAAATCCTCAAATATCATCTGAATTCGTTTAGTGGATGACACGTTGATCTGTAACAACAGACAGATAGATTGTAAGTATTAAGTGTAATCGTGGCTCCTCCCAACCTTGAGCTCGTGTTAGTCTCATATGTACGTTGTAAGAAATTGTAAAGTTATAAGCAATAATGCTATCTTCGTTTGTACATTACTACGGCATTGAAGGGCGCTACTTTTTGCTTCTGTCGATTACCGAGAGGGCACGGAATTTTCCATATAATTGAGGAAGCCTACATTGTACAGTGCGAATTGCTGATGTACCTACTCTCTTTACACATTCTCCTTACATACACAGATATTGCTTTTTGGCCTTAGATGCCTATAGAGACAGTAGTGTAGACTGACTATATGTGTATATACATAGTCTACTTAGATTATTACTATTATGATGCCCACGTGATACGTGAACCCATGTAAAAGATCGCTCTTATAATACATAATATTATCTATATAAACAACTGAGGCTGCCAGTGACATGCATATTGATTGTGACCTCGTGCCTGGCTGGCAAGAGAACAAATCGTGTTTTAGCTGTGTTCTGTGGCGAAATGGTAAAAATATAACCATTATCATTTAATTTCCGTATATCATTCCCATTTTATTCGGACGCTACAAGTGTGTAACCGAATTTTGAAGAATTTCTACTTTTATACTAAACTCGATTTTTCATTTTTCAGACGCTGGCCCAGATCTTAGCCATTTTACGTATTGAACTGTAATCAAAATAACCGAAGTATACAAAAAAAAATTGTTTTATTAATAAACCCTAAACTTTTTATCGATTTAGCGAAATAAAAACGTGTGAAATCAGAGTAACTTTTTGTCCGACAAAAAAAATATATATACATATGTGACCTTCAATAACATGAGCTTACAGAATTCTAGCTTCTGAAGTATAGCTTGGTGATCATAATTTGAATATGAATATATATAGTTATTGAACATCTAAAATCGCTAACATAACTGTATAAAATGTCTAAACAATTTTTCAATTCGCATTCCTGTAAAGTAGTAATAATTTAGAGATATATTGTTGTTCTACTATCGAACTATCAGTATCAACTGTTTTGTAAACTTTGTTGATCCGAGTTTACGTTTTGTTATCGCTGTTAAGCTACAAACTGGCAATACGAAGCGTACTCAAGTTTAAAATAAATAACCCTATAAACCGATATTGGCGCCTTTGTGAGAGTTTACTATAGGACCATAAGCTAATCTTTAGTATACGGTAAAGACCAATAAGGAGTTCAGGACAACTTCAAAGCTTTGACTTGGAACGTTAAGATATTTAAGTTACAGAATCTGTTTAAATTTCAAACTAGTTATAGAATTGATCAACCAAAATGTATGTATATGCTGCGTGCCGTTGGCAACTTATTCTGAATACGCTGACCTACTTTAGAATTATCCTACTTTAAAAGACGATTTTTCTTCGCAACGGAGCGGACGAAGAGCTTACAAGTACCACTTTGTTTCAAATCAAGACAATAACTTTTTATAAGTTAGCATTGATCAAGTTTACAGCAATGCGAGCTTAGCAATACTAAATTTCCGTAAACCAGCGAGTACCTTTTTACCTGTAAGACGATATCCCCATCACCACCATGACTGTGACCAACTGCATTATAACCACCATAACTACCATTATCAGCATCATCACTATCACTATGACCATCGCCACCACCGCCACGACCACCACTATAATCATGATCACCACCACCATAATAATCACGACCGCCACCTTAATCATTACCACTACTACCATCATCGCGATGACCATGACAATTATAATTATCCACCATAACTAAAATCACCACCTTCGTAACTTACACGATGACCTGCCCTACCACTACCGTGACAAAAATCCCTATCAAGGTGACTTATAGGTTAGGTACACTTATCATTTAATCATTTACCGTAACAATTGCTTTGTCTACCATGTTCATACGTGCATATTTAGCCTACTTGATCACTGATTGCTGTAGTATCATAGAGATAGGCATACATGGAAGGCATTTACCATTTACCTTAAGACGTCATGCATTTTGATTGTAAAAAAGACACATCAAAGACATAATATTCGGGACTCAATGTTAAGTAATATAAATGACGCGTAAATCGTCTGCACGACATAACAGATTAAGTTAAATGGAAAGTGATGGGCTAAGATACCGAAGGGAATTTCAATTTGACTATTTAAAGGCTGTCATTGTGCGAAGTAATAAAAATATATTATAACTGTTTTTCTCCATTTATGCCCCAGATTTACTTTATGACGTCCATTTGCACTCGGTAAACATACCAATTTAGAGATCAGTCACAGTGACTTTAAAGTTCTTCGTCCTTTGGCTTTCAGCTCTCATGGTTTTTTTCATCTCGTAATTGTGGAGTTCAAAGGCCAAACTTACGCT
The DNA here is from genome assembly GCA_003671415.1 of Megathymus violae. NCBI lineage: Eukaryota > Metazoa > Arthropoda > Insecta > Lepidoptera > Hesperiidae > Megathymus > Megathymus violae. Next base: position 767,371 of record PDGT01000075.1, read on the forward strand.
GCCTCAGTGAAGATCAGTGATTATACCAAGTATCTGAATTAATGCCGTTCGATGGCCTCCAACATGCTTTAACGATTGTTATCTGATAGCAATCACCAGGTCCAGTTTAACATGACCTCCAAAACAGGAAAGCGTTCAAGAAATTTTACCCGTAACGTCGCTCAATCAACTACTGGCCACGTTGGTAGTTATTTCACCCGGCCGATCGCTCAGTACTAAAGTCGGAGAAGTACAAACGCTACGTCCTTTAATATTTTAACTGGGGAACCTGCCCACGATTCGGGATAAATAATCGCTTAAGTTTATTAACTTGAAACCGCGTTGCAATGAAAGCTTCACATGTCAGCATGACATCCACAAAACGAATTCAAAATAAACAGGGTGCCATTTTAATATATCTAATAGTTTATTTGAACCCTTGACTTTCCATGTTAAGTATCCCGGACTTTCAATTTTTATAGGTATACCAAAAAAAAATACTCATCATATTAAATATTTTTTTGTTACGGCGGCATTATAATGTTTTAAATAGTTTGTTTGATCCCTTAGCTTTCCATATTAAGTATCCTAAACCTTCCGTTTTTTCATACCTTGAGAAAATGTTTATTTAAGTAGAATGAACTTTAGGGTTCCAAGCTATGTAATTTTGTGAAGACGAAAACTTACTTATTGACGGGATATTTTGAGATATTTGAGTAAGAAATAAGAGAGTTAAGTAAGAGTCCTATTTTTGGCTCTAAAAAGGAATCAGACTATTATGGTTATTACAAAAATTCAAAAGGTCGTTAAAAATTTAAAAACTATTTAGTTCAATTGTACCTACAGAAAAATTGAGAATTTTGAAAACATCTAACTTAAATTTTTTTTATTAAGAAAGAATTTAATTTATTCAATATAAAATTCTTTGTAGTACAAGATAAAATGTTATCCAGAACCACAAAATACGACGGCTAGAGCATTAACGTTTTGTAAAACATGCTTTACAGAATGCTATTAATGAACTACGTCATAATAATGAGCTACAAATAGAAAAAGATACAACAGAACCCAAAACGGATGACTTCGTAACAAATATGAAGCCATTATTTATAAGCTCCATTTTTACTTTAGCGCGTGATGTTTAGAGTTCTTTACTTCCATTTTAAATATCCTTTACATAATAATCGTGAAAATGCGTATTTTATGCATGACGTGTTTTTGAAATTAAATTTGAAAATTGAAATAAAAAATATTACCAAGTGTATAGGGTCAAGTATCGAATAAAAAGGCTCGATGTGAGGAACACGCGGGTTTTACATCAATTGAAAAAAGATATTGATTGATCTGAGCTCAAAGAAAAAAAATAAGATTCTTGGTTTTGGTTTGGAAACTAAAGAAAATCCTAAGTCCTAAAATTTGCACAACAAATAAAATTACGTTTAAATACATTTATAGTACGGAGTATTGACTGTAAATCCGATTCAGGCTTGACTAATTCCATTTATCCATGAGACGTAGCTTTCAATAAAGTATGAAAAATGTATCTATTGTGCAAGAAGAATTCGGCGAAAATGTGTTTAGTCATTGATTGTAATATTATTAGAACCTTTGAAGTGAAATATGGCTGTTTCAAAAGCTTTTATTTTAATTCTAAGTACTTTCTTACCTTAATGTTATAATATTTCAGCGACGTTCAGCAATGTTTTTTTTAGATTGATTACCGGTTTATGAATGTCATACAAAATGGCGGACCACAGTATTTATGAAATCGAACACTAGTTAATACTCAATTGCTTATATTATAAATTAATTATAACTAATCTAAATTATTATAACAGATTATTCTTAATATTCAATGTATTTTAAGATTTTATTATTATAATATTGCATATTTTTTATGTTAATAGCTATAAACGAGCAGCCGAGCCACCTTATGGTAAGTGGTCGCCGTCGCACCTGGACATCAGCAAGCCCAAAGGTATCCCTGATGTGTTGTAGGCCAGTCAATGAGAAGAAAGCAAGTAAGAAACCGGAAATTATAGATTGTACTTGTTAACATTATTAATTATAGTACTATTATATTATTACAGTATAATTTAATATAATCTTTATAGACTATGTGTGCACGGTGCGAGGATTATGGTGTAGCGGGGCGCGGGAAGCGGCATTTATAACAATAACGCTTTTTCTTTCTTTCCACCGATTCAAACATTTCAGTATGTACCGCATATATTTTTTTATTATTTTCGCTTTTGAGTACTATTTTGTAGTTTATTTATGTACGACGACCCTATAGCCCAGTTGGTAGTGACCCTGTCTGCCAAGCGAGGGGTCCCGGGTTGGATTCCCGGCTGGGGCTGACATTTATGTGACAGAAAAATGTTTGTTATCGAGTCATGGGTGTTTGTAATGTCATATTCGTGTATGTCCATGCCGCCCGCAACACTGGGAATCCTAGTACAAGGGTTTGAATGTGTAGACGTTTATTTTATTTATTTATTTATGATGTCGGTTTAATTTAAAAAAAAAACACCTTTATTATTGTATAAGAGAATCTCAATGGGTTGTATTTATGAATACTTATTTATTTAATCATTAAGAAAATTACATGCTATAGATACAATTATTTTAGTTCCCACACTAGGATACCCCATATTGTGAGTATTCCATTCCATAAACAAAAAAACCATTAATATTATAATTTATAGATTGTTGATTTTTAAATCAACTTAGAAACCCGCTTAGAAATTTAGGGTCGGATTACGTCACTATCATACATGTAATTGTCCATCAAAGCGCAACTGGGGAAAACCACTTTCCAGAGAGCGTACTGGAGTAAAGTTATGCCTATTAGAGAGTTGGGGATCAAAGCACATTTAGGATTAAAAAGTTTGGGAAAATCAAGTAACGCGTGGATTGTGGGCCTAAACGTCGTAAAGAATAAAAAGATACCGTCATTAACTAATTAGGCTTTTGTGTTAAATGAATGTAATTAAGACTTTAATAAGCAATGAACCTGAAATGAAATTATAAGAAAATACCCAAATATTTTAAATTGTATTTCTGTTTACTTTCACCAAAACGTATTTCTCTTCTCTATCTGCTGTTCATTATATACTTTTCACGTCGAACTAACCCGGTATCCTACCTTTCTCTCCTACTTACTCTCCCCTACTTATCCTACACACATTGACCTTTGTCATTTTGGAGTCAAATTTCATAGCAGAATTTTGAATTTGGATTCTTTGGAAAAATGTGTAAACAAGCACTAAATCAAAAACACTAGCGGCTTCTAGGAGATTTTCTCTCCCCTCATTTTTATTCCCAAAGCCTCTACTTTCATGCACCCTTTCATAATCGTCACGAGCCTCATTTCCCAATATGTGCATTGGCACCCCTGTCTGTAATCAGTTCTTCGTTCTCCGACATGGTCGTAATTACAGTATCCACATCTTTCTAAAATTCCTCTTTCACACTAGCATCGCACCCCACTTGTGGGGCGTAGACACTCATTACATTAAAAATTATATTTTTCACATTATCTGTATCATAAGAAAAAGATTAACATGAAATAATATTCGTAGCAAAGAAAAATAATTGAAATGCATAAAAAACTCTGAAGTCATAACCGGTGTTTTCTAATAACAAAGGCTTTTCTTCAAACGATTCGCCTAAGCCTATCGTGATATTTTATCATCGGTCACGGGAACCCCACACGCGAACGTTAAATACACTTGTCTCACTTAGAGGGAACATAATATACGCGAAAAATATCAGAATAATAACTACACGAAAATAAAATTACGTCAGTAATAACTACATGAAAACATATATATGTATATATATAATGTAATATATTAAATTGTTAGTAGCAAAGTGACGTCACATCCGTTGAGAGAATGTTGGATGGCGGACAGTCACCGCCAAGTACCTATATAAGACGATGAGCGCTCGTCATATATTTTACAAAGTTTGGCACGAAGGACTCCTTCTTAAACTTCACTACCTAGGTCTGCCAGATCGCGTTGTTCGATTGGTCGCTTCCTACCTACAAAACCGCTCCTTTCGTTTCAGACACGAAGGAGTACTTTCTTCCCCACGCCCGCTAGCGGCTGGGGTACCACAGGGCTCGGTACTAGCTCCCTTGTTTTTTTTAACGTACGTGAACGATATTCCCATCCCGAAAAACGGCGTACAACTATCACTATTCGCAGACGACACCGCCCTTTATTATCAATCAGAGAAATTAGATTCGGTCCTCTTCAGGCTCCAAAACTCAGTTGACGAGTTAGGAAAATGGTTCGCCAAATGGCGAATCGAAGTCAACGCGGAGAAAAGCTCCGCGGTATGTTTTCATCACAAACTTAGACACAGACAAGACGAACCTAACATCCGGTTGCTAGGCTCCCCTGTCCCGTGGAAAACCACAACCAAGTACTTAGGAGTAACACTCGACTCCAGACTGACATTCAGACCGCACATTCGTAAAGTCACCAACTCCGCCAGATTTTGTATGGGCCGACTCAACAGTCTCTTGAGAAGGCATAGTATGATGTCCCTCAGAAGCAAGCGAACGCTCTATAAGGTTTGCATACGGCCGGTGATGTTATACGCCGCCCCTGTTTTCGCACACGCCGATCCCAAAATCCTACATCCCATCCAAGTTGTCCAAAACATTTTTTGCAGGAGAGCAACCAACGCCCACTGGTGCGTAAGGAACGCCGACCTGCACTTCGATCTTCAACTTCCGACCATCCAAAAATCTTTTAAAGACTATTGTACAACATTTTTTAAATCCTCAGAGGAACATACTAATCTACTTGTCAGACAGGCAGCGGACTACACCGCCCCTAGTCTTACAGGCCACCAAATCCGGAGGCCAGGAAACGTTCTCACAGATCCCCCCGACAAGATATCTTCTGACTTGGACCGCCGCCTGGCAGCCATAGTCAAGAACTCAAATAGCATCAGTTAGTAGCGTCCTTAAGATGCCACATAGTCTCACCATTCGACAACACCTTCAGTGTTAACAACAAGCGTATGCTCCCTCGGGAGTGCCGCTAGCACCCTTTCCTTCTCTAAGGATAGGTCGCTTCAGATGAAGGCTTAGAGGCCACAAGGCCAAAGCCAACTCGGGTGGTGTTTAGTAGGTAGGCCCCTAGGTTTTTCGGGAGTCCCACATAACCAGCGCAGCCGGCTGCGTTGGTATGCTAGGAGCATTCACCACCCCCCTCCCGCGCTTTTCCGGAGGGTAGCCCATTTTCCATCTTCTGGGCGCAAAAAAAAGTCATATATTTGTGGTGAACGTGTTAAGGGGAAACTCTGCCCGTTTGAATAGTCAATTCTGTTTCGTCTTATATTTGTTTAGAATTTATTCACAACAGTCTGCTTGATTTTCTATTTCGTGATTTATTTATAATACTCGTGATCTTAATGAAGTTCTTATTTTTATTGATTTAGTCTCGTTTTGCTAAGAATATATAATATATAATATAAAAAAGCGTGAGGTGCTTTCAACAATTGATATCCAGAACGCTTTTTTATGTTAAAGCTAACTTTTCGGTTAGTTGTTTTATCTTATTTTGAATATGTTCAAAAAATTATAGTATACAGAATTAAAGGAGATTCCCGCTGTCTTTTTCTTTCTCTTTCTCCTGATCACAAACTGTATATTTTAAAATTACTATAAATTTTTTAGTCCATATTTCTACGAAAGCGTGTTTTTAGTTTTTTTTAACTATATTTTATAAAAATGCTATTTTCTAGATCGAAAATAACTGTTGTCGTTGGCGTAAGTCGCAAAGGTGTAGAAGGAAGTTAAAGTGTCGTAGATAATTCGATTCACATTCGATGAAGATAGATTAGAAGCTACAAATGTCGGTGTGAGGAGGCGGATACAAAATGTGATGTCATTAAAGTCCAATTTGAAATGCGATTTAATGTAGATTAATGCGTATCGCATTAAAACTTTAACGGACTACGTGTTCCCAGTGATAAATTTGTTTAAGTCATAGTACAATTATCCTTTTTACTCCCTGTTTTGTAGCAGTATGCTAACAGGTTTTTTGTTGAAATCTGTCAATGTGTGTTAAACATTTATTGCATGGTATCTATTCTATTCAGTGATTTCTATCGCAACATAACTTTTTTTTTACGGTATGAATGATGTGGTTCCAAGCAAACTGGGAAAAGATACATTTAAAAATTAATTAGTGACAGTATGGTTTTGGTTTTGAAAATGTAACAGCTAGAACCATACTCTCATTCCTAAAACAGTAATATGTACTTATAATAATATAGTTAGGGGGCCGTAAATATTTTTTATTTTTATTAAATATTTTTTGAAATTTTAATGTAGGTAGTCTTAGTTAACGATATAGACGTCAAAACATACGTTTTTGACATTTTTGTCTGTCTGTCTTTTTGCCTCACCATATATCATACTGAAACCATAGAACAGATATAGGTGATAGTTGACATACCGGTAAATTATATTTTGGGTCGTAATTTATTTATTATATCAATCAGAATTAAACATTACAGTTCAACCAATTCGCTTGTTAAGCGTTTCATGGTACTGTCCTGCTGTCCTGCGAAATGCAGCAATATGTGTAGAGTATACATCAGTTTGATTAGTTAATCTAGAAATATAATAATACGAAATAAAAGTTAACACAGACATTCTGTTTAAAGGCCAGTAAATAAAACTTTGACTTCTTAGCTGCTAGTTTAGTAAAATAATATATTTAAAATTCATTAAATTGGTTAAATATAATCTCTAAAACTATGCTAAGGGAAGTGTAGGTGGGTTATTATTATTTTTAATACATTTATACATATTTTCTTTGGTTCTAGATGTCAGCTAACTGACACATCTAAATGTAGTGATTAATTCACACATGTAGTCCAGAGCCCGGAACCGCTTACCCTTGAAATTTTTTTTTTTATATTAATAGCCGACAAACGACCAGACGAGCCACCCGATGGTAAGTGGTCACCGTCGCCAATGGACATCAGCAAGACCAAAGGTATCACTGATGCGTTGTCGGCCAAGAAATGAGAAGAAGGTAAGAAAGAAAGTAGTGGATCTCAAGCCCCCAGCCGGAACACGATGAGTCGTTTAGCGGCTGACTCAAGCAGAAAGGGTTTTTAAGAGGGTATTTTTAGTACTGCTTTTGAGAAACCATTACATACTTGTAAGCCTTTCAAAGATTAACCGCTCATACTGCTAAGCCCTTTGTTTGAATTAATTCGAGTTAACTCAAAACCCCCTCAAGAGGTTTTGTAGATAACCGGTTTTGGACTAAGCGCGAGCTAAATCGGTCTTAAACACTATACATATTCGATTTGTTTTCGATTCAAGGCTACTAAGCCGCTCATTTGATTAATTCGAGTTAACTCAAAACCCAATCAAAACTCCTTCCACGGTTTTCTACGGTAGGTGATTCCCTATTGGACGTAATCGATTTTGATCTTAAACGTGATTGTATTTAGATTTATTTTTCATTAAAGTAAGCGGTTAAATTAAGCAAATTAAAAATAACAAGTCTCTAAAAAAACCCCTTCAAAACCCTATCCCAAACAATCTGGGTTGGTTGGGGTTAACCCGATCGAAAGGCTTATCACTATAATGGCTAAGCTGATCGAAGGTTAACCCAAACGAACGAGTAACACTCGAACGGCTTAACTCCTTCTAAAGGCTTAATCAAATGAACGGGTTTTCCGGGCCCTGCTGTAGTCTATGTATTACTCTTTGTTAATTTAACATCATGATTCAATTTAAAACTAAAAATAAAGGAACGGAAATAATTAATTAACCGAGTTGTAATTGTCCAACTGTATATAGTATACGTATAGTGCATATAACACTGCATGTTGTGTTGGTAAACTTTATAATTATTTTTTTAAAGACGACGAAATCGGTATGAGAAGGATATGTTATTATCATGATTTTTAAATTCGCTTTTTCGTAATCAGATTTTTGATTTTCATTATTTCTATAATCTATTTTGTCTTGTTATTGTAAGAAGATATCCCGCCACCACCCACTACTAGATGAGCAATTATAAACAATTTTGCTAAAGGCGAAATTATTGGATAACAGCTTACAAAATTGTCCTCAAAACAGCCAAATTTTTGGTTCGTTAGCAAATTTACGAATTCTAATTTTAATCTTAATAAGATCTTATTATAATAAGTATTAAAAAATAAACGAAAAACGGTTACAGAATAACCGTACATCGTTAAAGGTACTAAGTCGTTATTCAACAGGTAAAAATACTTGACAAACCATAAGATGATATTTGAAGTCTACTCAATGATACATACCCCTTATTATATCTTTTTATCTTTAATTGTGGTTGTTTATTACAACATGGCTCTTGTTTGTCGCCATTATCGACATAAGAATCATCGAAATTTACAAAGTTACGAGAATGTTACAAAGAAACAAACATACAAAGATACTTGCGAAACTTTGAGTCGCGCAATCGAGTAAAAAGAATGAAAAATCCTTCTGTTGATGATTCCTAGGTCAGAAGTGCTATCAGATAGTCAGCTATCCTGAATAGGAGAGGAAACTTGATTACAGAGAATGAACGAAACGAACTAAGTTGATTGTCAAGAAATAAGACACTTGTGAAAGGTCGATGTCAGGTGCATTCGAGCCTTATTCGACTTGGTAAATATACTTAGGTCTTTTATAGATCCCAATAGTATACAATGTACCATTTACTCGTACCAACACTGTTACAATAGTCTTCCATTAAGCCATATATTCTAATTAGAGACCTACAGAATTCTGAATTGGGCACGCCGTGTCAAATATACTGTCAGCCCTATTCTAGACCCTAATTATATTTTATTTTATACCAAAAATTAATGGCATGAACATAAAAGCTCGTCCCTGAATTTGTAAGCAGGGACAACGTATCCTATTTAACTAATGACCTGATCATTTTGCATTTTAATTGAATTTCAGCGCTGAAATTTTGTAACAATGAAATATTATTTATCTAAAGGTGTCATTATTAACGCTTCAAAAGCTACCGATATATGGTGAACACATGAATATTTATGGAAAATCTTTGTCAATCATATCTGTAACGAGGCGGAATCTGTACAGTGAGTATGTTTTGAAAATTTTAATGTAGATATGTTTTGAAAATTTTGCAATTGATATGGAGGCATAAACATATTATACAATTGTCTAAACATGTATAACATAAAACTTCATAGAATATTTGAAACTTATACCTCATTTTCATCTCGGAAATTGATCTGTTTCTGCAGGATTCTGCAGAAATCCAAAACGAAACGAGCGAAGGTTGATATGAATATATAAGAGTCAATAAGCTACATTACTTACATAATCAAATCCTTTTAGAAATTGATTACTATTGCTAATTAATTACTGCTGACCTAGTGCGGATTGTTAGACTTCACATACGTTCATGGAAAACGCCGATTAACAGGTTTCCTAGTCATATTTTGTTCCACGAATTAAGTCATAGCGTAGCTAATTAAGTACAATCGCAAGCACAAAATGGGCAATGGCCTCCACTGGGAACCATTAGCACCAATGGTAGTCGTTTAAACAACCACCTCGTCAGCTTCATTAATTATTTGTGTAATTGATAGAAGGAAAGAGAGATAAAGGACAGAATACGTTGGATATCCATCATTTCCTTTTTGTGATACTGACCCCATATACTGTATGCAAGAATAAATTAGTTATCTATTTATGTAAAGGAGTAGCTAGGGAGCGAGAGATAATGAATAATAAAATCAAGGCTTGCTTATATTTTTACGCTTATAATGAATGACTCCATGACTAGAGTTGAAGACCACCAATGTTTTATAATAAGTTACCATACGGTTGTTATTAAAATAAACGGGGTGAATTATCCTCGTTATGTGGCCGTTACAATCCGTAACCTCGTTTGAATTATAACGGTAAAGGTTTTTCACGTATAATTTTAATTCAACCTACTTTTATTTCTAAATTAACTAAATTAGTAAACCGCTTTATAACGAGTGACGTTTTCTTTTCGACACGAAAAACCCTAAACCATGAGTCATGGTGACTTATAATCGAGTGGAAAGTAAAAATCGTCAACCATCTAACCTTTCTAAGTTATGGCGATCTGATAAACCTTCGGGCTCCATGAATAACAAAATGTACCCTTGAACTGTATATACCTGAGTTATTCAATGCCGGCCACTGCCCATCTCAAGGTTAGATTAAAGATGAAGTATTGTATTTTCACTATCACACATTAAATATGTGTTTCAATATTTATATGAAATATCGGACCTCTGTGGTAGTATTACACGTGTGGGTGGTATAGATATGTACAATTGTAGTCACAAGAAACCAAGGTCTTGGAAGAAATGTTTATCTTTTACAATTATCGTCTGAATCGCCGAAAAATTGAGCTAGAGTACCAGCAGTTGTTGTTCATAAGCTTACAGCACAGTTTGTGACGTAGGTTTTTAACTGTTACCCGTTTCTTTCAAAATTTGAAATAAATATTCATCACTCATAATATATATTTTTTTTTTACTATCGAAACATAATAATATTCTACTAACACTATCATGGTTGGTGTCCCTTTAACCTTTACTTGTCATTTTATAATATCATCATATTTACCTTTATCCCATCATGCAATTTGTTAATTCAACAGTTTGCTTGAACATACCATCTTTCACTGAATCCTGGAAGTTTTTGTCAATCTTCAGTTCAACCCTATCATACGCGATCTGAATCGTTAAGTACTTCTTTCTTAGCTATATAAGAGCAATATTATCGTTTGCTATTTGAATCGTTTAATAAAAAAGCTTGCGTCACAACAATATTTTATATATTTTCGAAACTTTAATCGCTAGCACTTATGTAAGATAGCATATTCCTACTGCACGGTGATTATAACTGATCGTTGGTAGTTAAAATAAATTGCTTCTACTTCCAGAAATGCTGGCCTTGAGATCATTCGTTAACCACCCTGCAAATTAATCGGTCTGTGGTTGAAATAAATGTGACATTTTATACTTGAATTGAAGGAAACTTTTTACCAAGCCTATGCTGTTTATAAATCCATCTATAATGTTGTAGTGTTTTTGAATCGTAATAGGTATTTGATTAAATTTTTTCACAATTCGGCTTGCTGTTGGAGCATGCTAATATTTTAACAAATATATAGCTAAAAAAAATTAAATGCTAGAATTTCGAAAGGCCAGATAGACTGATGTCGAATTCTAAGGCGTATCAGCCGGATAGATGAAAGGTCTGGTGCAAGAGAGCGTTAGTTTAGCGTTCTGGATTACTTTTAGTATTCACTAGAAAAAAAACAAACATAATAAATTAAACTGAAATACTCCATCTTAATAATAAATTGACCCCTAAAAACATATGAAACATATGAAATTTATAGAACACTTCATCAAAATGATTATCAATTTTCTCGGTTGCGATATTTATTTGGTTACGTAAAAATATATCCCGAAACAAAACCACGCACATAATGGTTTCATCACGCATCGTCGGCATGGGGCTTTGATCATTCGACGAAGTACCTATCTTGTGAAGTTGATATTGTGAAAGTGATACGTATATAAATAAATACCTATATATTTTAATATTTTACTTAATCTTATAAAATATAATATATAAAATATTTTCCGTCAAAAGCCCTTGTGTTTTAATAAGGAACCGAGTATTAATTCAAAGCGTCAATGTATATAAAGTTTTGTCAATAATTCATCAGTCAGTCATTCAATATGAATTCATTATAAGACAAAAGACACACATAACACATGACTTACAGCGGATAGCAGATAGCTGATAGCAGATAACGGACATCGAATAGTAAATAGCAGATATCCATTACAAATAGCTGGTAGCGAATAACTAATAGATTGACATATTTATTGATTTTCTACCAATTGCTGTCTAAAATGAATAGTGACATGTTTTTGACATATTATAATTGGAAACTGATTAAAGTAAAGAAACGAGTTTATCACTTTCTTGTCTGGCAACGCATCGATACCCCTGGCAGCGACAATCACTTACCATCCACAGATATTGTAGCACTGGCCCAGTAGATCGTATGTCCTCCAAAACCAACAGCTGCTCACATTCTGACAACTTTTTTTATACCTCGATGTCCTTGGATAAGCCAATACCGACGAGTTGCCGAGGCCACGAGAGCGAAACAATTTGTTCTAACTGCCAAAGCAATCTGCGATAATAGCCGTGTAGCCGTCTTTTTAGTGACAGGCTATGATTGAGGGCTCGGAAAAACGTAGGAATTCGAAAGAATAAATTTCTGCGTCAACATTGTCTTATAGTTTTCACCTATTAGTAGAAACGTAATTACATGTTTATACCTAGCCTATTTACTCTTACAACCTTTCATTCAGTGGAACTATAGCGGCTTTTCATAAAGTGTAAACAGTATTAATCGAGCGAAATAACATTCCCGAAACTTAACGAAGGTTGAGAAAAAGCGATGCGGTATATTTATTTATTAATTTAAATTATTATTCTATTTCAATTGATGACACTGCCAAACTAAACCAATGTCTATATAGTGTCGGCTTTTCGTCGGTGAGTTTTCACCGTATGAAAATGTCCATAGACTTATCATTGATGGGTGGTTTCTATAAAAGAAACAATAATATGCTACGGTAGTTAACACTGCAAGTTTGCTTCAAGTTGCAAGTCAGTAAACAAAGTCATATATAACAATCTAATAAATTTATAAATATATATGTATATAAATAAACCAAAGGCATGTAAGAATATGTAAATTCATACAAAAAGGGATGGTCCGTTGATATAAAATATAAGATTAATTAATTTATTTACTATGAATTATGTCGGTATGAAGGTAGCAAACTGTAATACCTGTAACTAAATCAAAGCTGATAAAAATAAAAATGAAGTAACCTTTATTTCCATGCTTATTTTTACCCCATAATATGAACTGCTTTAGATAATCATATTCGTAGGAATAGGTTAGTATTAAGTTCTTTTTCTTTGACATGCCAAGGACGTTACGTGGAAACATTACATCAAGACGTATGTGATTAAGGGGCATTTTTGCTCAATACGTTTAATATTGCATGTTACTATGCGATAAGCTGACTTTAACACACTATTAGCATGATGCATTAAACTGTTTTGCGTTAAAATCGATTTTTGTTTTTGTTATTTATTTATTAAATACATATTGAAAAATTACAGAATTTATCCTTATTATACGATCCTGTAGTGGTATTGGCAATGACCCTGCCGAGCCAATTCCGGGTTTAATTTACAATGTCATATTTATGTTTGCCAAGCCAGTAGCCATAAACAGAATCCTAGTTGAGGGAATTATTGTATGAGCTTTGAATTACTAGTTTGTGCGTAGTCACTGCCTGGTTTTGCCTCGTACAGAAGTGCCCGCGCTGTTCATACACTTGCAAGCGTACAGTTACTTCACAATTTGACTTCATACCATAAGTGATTCACCTCAAAGCACGGGTCTCTCCTTGTGATTTTGATCGATAACTTAGTTCATTGCTCTAGGGGATGCATGATGGAGTTAGTGATCGAGTAAGTCTTGGAAGTTTCTATACCGTGCTGACATACATTTTTATTCGTTTCTGACGAAAACAACGGGATGGCATCACGCGTCCTCTGAAGCACGAAAGCGTTCAAAAAATATTGCCACTAACGAACTCATCCGACCCCTCTATCTAACTTAGTTTTAAGACTTAATAAACATACATATATTAAATAATATAATTACATCGGCTATGAAATAATGCCGAGCAATACGTACTCACGTATTAAACGAAGGACTGAATCGTGAGACGAACTGCCGGGTCCATCGTGTGGCAGAAAGAGAAACTATTTTTTTTTTTTTGCGCCCAGAGATGGTAAGTGGGCTACCCTCCGGAAAAGCGCGGGAGGGGGGTGGTGAATGCTCCTAGCATACCAGCGCAGCCGGCTGCGCTGGTTATGTGGGACTCCCGTAGGCCTACCCACTAAACACCACCCGAATTGGCTTTGGCCTTGTGGCCTCTAAGGATTCATCGGTTGCGACCCATCCTTAGAGAAGGATAGGGTGCTAGCGGCACTCCCGAGGGAGCATACGCTTGTTGTTAACACTGAAGGTGTTGTCGAATGGTGAGACTATGTGTCGTCTTAAGGACGCTACTAACTGATATTGTTTGAATTCTTGACTATGGCCGCCAGACGGCGGTCCAAGTCAGAAGACAACTTGTCGGGGGGATTGGTGAGAGCGTTTCTTGGCCGCCGGATTTGGCGGCCTGAAAGACTAGGGGCGGTGTAGTCCGCTGCCTGTCTGATAAGTGGATTACTATGTTCCTCTGAGGATTTAAAGAATGATGTGCAATAATCTTTGAAGAATTTTTGAGTTGTCGGAAGCTG
>PDGT01000075.1:782452-795653 GCA_003671415.1 Megathymus violae
CCGAGCCATATTTGGAAGGAACCTTTAGATTTTAGCTTTAGATGCTTGTTCTAAAATTTAACTTACAGCACTTCCTGACTCTAGCTCTCGCCCCCACATTTATGGCATATAAATTAACCACATAGGCATATTTCGCAATATTTCCTGTAACTAAATAATTATTATCTAAATATATATATATATATATATTTAGATATATATATGGATATACAAGTATCTATGTCTATGTATATTGTTTGCGTTCATAACCATTGTGAGTCATGCGTAGTCACCCAAAAACTTTGATATAACACAATAGAGACGAAGTTTTTGCAGTATATATATTAATCGCACTCCGCAACGCGCAACATAAATCAAAATGAAACATGAAGACTAATATACTAAAGAAACATTTTGTGCGTTGTGTAAAGGCTTTTACTAAGTAAAAAGGTGAGTTCAACCCATTAGCGCTACACTGTAGGTCATGAGCCTATCCCTAAATTCAAGTAGGCCTCGTTTGTTTTAAGCGTATTTTCACTACGCTGCTCCAGTGCTCTTAGTCGCCATTTCGAGTGTCAAAAGTCGCCAAAAAGCCTGTAACATGGTTTTAAGCAGGGATTCCCGAACTATTTTGGGCAAGAGACCCGTTTTCCAAAATGAAGTGATCTTAGACTCCCATAGCCAAATTAGTTTAAAAATCTACCACTATCCAATAACTTATAACAAAAACACGTAACATTAGTAGAGGTCGGTTTTTGGACCTCATTGACACCAGCGGTCGATATCGACCACCTTAGGAATCCCTGGCTTAAAGCCTACTGTCTTAACGAAAACGAAGGAATCAACCATTCACGTTCGAGTATATCATGAAAATGACATGTACTAATTTTTTCATAGTTACTTTTTTATTATACGTATCGATAATCAGAATGACAAATATTGTATCACTCTGTATATTATATCTATTATATATTAAATCTTTGGCCAAACAAATTATGAAATTTTTGCTGATGAGACAAACGTTATTCATACCCACAAAGACAAAAGTAACATTTTCATTGCAGACTCAATATGTCTATCAAGATTAATGCGAATGCATGTCCAGTACAATCTGAACCGAGGATTAAAGCAACATCTGCTGTTATGAGCGATTAAATGTTACAACACTTTACTTTTATCGTTAAAACTAAGTAATAAAATATTACAACATATTATGTATCTTCTAAATTACTAAATGGTACAAAAAGATTATCACAGAAAATGATAAACAGACTATCTGTATGTCTGTACGTGATAATCTTTAAAAATAGTGTTTGGATCATAGAGTTAATGGTTTGGATTGTAATAGGTACTATTTTGACAAACGGTAATTGATGAAAGCTTTAAACATTTATATAACGCCGAATAAAATTGAGTAGCAATTGTTTCACGCACAACAACCTAAGGCAATGCAGTCACTTTGTAATAAACAGTGAAAGTAGGAACGTGTATATCAAAAGACTTGTCTTACTTGTTTTAGGTGCGTACGGGAATAAGATATACGACTAGTAGTACAAAATTTTGATAGTTCGGAAAATATAATATTTAATAGTTCAATTAATTCAATTTAATGGTTTAAAGTTGATAAACACGGCAATCCATTGACAAGTTCCACTCTTTATATCAGAATCCATAATCAAAATTACACTATATTTAAAGAATATTAACTCCGAACCATCCTCTATACAAACACACTAGAATACTCTATACACTAGAAGAAGAAGAAAGAATAATCATAATTGGTTCATAAGCAGTGTTTTATGCCCGTGTATACATAAAAATACCTACATACGAACATTCTATGCCTCTTTTTTTATTAACTCGCTTTCTTGTATGTCTATCCATGTGGAATTTTGTAATTGATGTTAAACTAACTTCCCTAGGAGCTAGACACTTGAAATTTGAATCATAGCTCAGAAGTGGATGACAATGCATGAAAATGTGAAGAAAGATCAAAAAAATCTTTATACTTTTTAGTCCGTTATAAAAATAAAGTACACTATTTTTTCTTTTCCTAACTTATTTGAAGTCAGTTAAAACAGAGATTTTTTACATCGCTACTGTAGTTATAGAAAAAAACGATAGTTCAGTAAAATTAACAAATTGATGAATCTTTAGGTTGCCCTCTGCATAAATCTTTTGGACGTCCTTTTTGTTACATTAATTGAACTCCGAACTTAGTCAGCTGTTTCAACTCGTCAATTATACCAAGAGATTCTTAAGGGTCAGGAGACAAAGAAATGTAGCTTGTAATTTGATTTATACGGTGTTGCATCGAGTGAATTTGCCAAAGGGATTCTAAGTTAAACATTATTCTCATGATTTACAGCGTAGAAATAATGTTCCCGAGAGTTGTAAAACGGACCGTGATATTAAAAAAACATATTGATACGAGTAGTACAAGCAAACATAAACGTTTAGTTAATAAAGGTGTTGGAACCAAAACGCTTAGAAACATGGCGTTTCATAACAGTTGATTTTTTTATATTAATTTGGATACATAGTTTAAGGACAAAAATATAACAAAAGAGACAAAAGTAATTGAGTTTAAGGAGATTCGACATAAGAAAGAAAGAGCCAATTAACGTTTGCATGGCAACGGTGTCAAGTCCATTAGTTTGACGTCAAAATGCATTTTGTTTTTTGCCGTGTGACGTGAACTCTTATAATCATGAAATATAACCATTATTGTTCTTTGTAGCTGTAGAAACTTTAAAACTCACAACGTTTCCCTTAATAGCATAGAAAATAAACAATATTGGCAGAAGTTATTAAAATTTTATTTATAAGCATAGGTCAAAGAAATTTATGACACGGATAAATATTTTTGTACGGATCGTAGGTGCTTGTGATAAATTGTAGGTGTGTTTGTATCACGAATAATTCTGTATCGCAGGTGGCATTTGTGACGTGACATAATATATTGTAGTGGAATATTTCTACTCCAATAGGTGTGGAAAGCTCATTTTTTAGAAATTATATATTTCGAAAACTCCAAAATATAATACCAAAAATATTAATATATTATCGCTACATCACTTGTGCCAGCCCTATATATTTTGACCTTTTAAAATTTCTTCGCTACTAACAATATGTTACATTATTTATAGGTTCAGACTACCCCTAACTCAAAGAAAAGGTTTGTGTTTTGTAGTAAACAAGCCAAGCGACTTTATAATATTATTACTTACAGTATCTACTTACAATATATTGTCACTTCCTATTAAATTAATGTTTAAATTTGAATGAACATCAAATGAACAAATGTCCAGTGTAAAATGTATATCAAAAACTTTAAAAATGTAATCAAGAAAATACAAAATCGATTTATATTCGAATCTATCCGCAATAAGTATACAATACCGTACGTATAATACTGGTGAATCTAACACCGAAGATAGAAATGGTGAAAATTCAACGTTACGTGCGATATTTCTGATGTGTTGAAAGCGTATAAAGTACACATTTTTACAGCTTTTGCGTGTTACGTTACGATGTAATGTTATTTTAAAATATACTTATATTACCTTTTTTCTAACAGAATACTAAATTTTCTTCTAAAAGAAAAGGACTGAAAGTTTTTGCTTGTAAATAACGTTTAAGTGTTTTGTGAGAAAATAAAAAAGTCATTAAAATATTCAGTGTTTCGTTCAGGCATAGGTACGCTCGTTCATGTTTTTAAATACATGAATTTATAACTAAATAAAACTATGATATATTGTAATGAAATGAAATGAAATGAAATTAGAACATTTGTGTATAACGATTTACAGGTGTAAAAGACCACTTGGGCTCAAGTATGGATGGACCTTCTTACACCCAAATATGTTGGTGTTAGTCTAAACGATTACATAAAGATTGTTCTCACGACCAACTGAATAACTCAAAACACACCGACGACTTCTGTATATTTCTATTTATATAAAGCCTTTTTATTTTAAAAATTCGACACGCAAGTGCGATTAAAAGTTAGATTACTCAGCTTTGTTAACAAATAATATTAAGGTCAGATTGTCGTTTCAATACTTTAAAACTTTTAAATAATATTACATTAATGCTTTGAAAAATTTTGTACTCCGATAAAAATAACATTTTGATTTTAAAAATTTTCATTCAAAACTTAATTTTAAAATTAATATACAGAATGGTAGAACATTTTTTTCTGTCACAGAAACAAAAGAAATAAACAAGAAAACAAATCAAAATTAAATTTCACTCCAAATCAAAACAGCTACGATGACACCATTTGCTGGCGGCTTGTTAAAGCTCGTACAAATAAGCATTAATGAGACAAAACAATTATAACAGAAAAGTACAAATGGGATAACCGTGAACAGCGATTACGTTATCAAAAACTAGTAAAAATTACGTTAACGATTTTAGTTTACCTAAATAGTATACCATCAAGAAACGGGCAATCATATCGGTGATTGGTGATCGGTGGCGACATCCGGATCCGACACGGCCATCATGACCACCATCCAGCCTTGGGTGCATTGTGGGTGTAGCCAAAAGATAAACAACGAAGGTTGTGGCACGTCTACCCTGATGAAAACAAAATCTCTTTACACAAAGTTAAATTAAAGTGAAGTTAAGTTAAGTTTAAGTTCACAGCAACCACAACGTTCAAAACCCAGAAATTAAACATTCAAACTTTTTTTTGAAAAAGTTCAGCATTGCACCACGTTAGAGGCTTGGCAAAACTTTAATATAATGTAATAAATAATACCTTAATACATTTGGGATTGTATCATCTGTGATGATTCCGCCAGTCCATCGACAACACCACTATCTACTCGTGTGAATTATTTGCCATCTGATAGGCACCATAACCCGTCGTCAGAAGCTAACCATCATAGCCACAGTGAGTGCTACCCTCCGTAAAGAATATATAATGTAATCTATATATAAATGAAAATTTGTCTGTATGTCCTTTACAGAATCGTAAACTATGCATTTGATCATGTGATCATTTTTAGCAAAGTTGTTGTGCACGAGCCCACGAAGGTTTCTGAGTTGGTACGACCAATTTTCGACAGATGGCGCAACTGTCATTCAAATGAATTTCATATGTTGCCGTGAACTCAAAATGAATTGAATATTTGTGTAACGTCTTTCCTTTAAATTTATTTTAGTTGGTGGCGTAGCAACGCGCGCAGGGTACAGCTAGTATATAATAATATTATACTGCGTCTAAAAATCAAACCACGTGCATTTCTCGATAGCTCAGGCGCCTCTGGTGCAGGCAGCCATACATCTCACAAAACACCTGCCCAGCCCGTCACACTAACGTCCGGTGTAACAAAATGGATTACAAGGTAAAAATGTACACAACATTTGTAATGATCTCATTGCGTTTCCGCCCACAATGTTCAACACGATAAATATATAACGGCATACTTGTAGTATAATAGAATCTACTGCGAATATATCGTTATTGCATCACTATGCCGTGCTACAGAGCTATAAAATAGTACGATATTGAATGTTCGCCTTTCTAGGCTCTGTAACAGTCTGACCATGGACTAATAACGGGAAACTGTCCCTTTGAGTTACTTTTCATGAAATATATGTAATTTTAAATATATTCAAGATTAATGTTTAAATTTCGGATTTTAGCTACAAATAAATATCCATCTTGTAACAAAATTCAAGAAATACACCAAAAATGACACTAGATAGAATTGGTTTAAGTTACCGTAACATGGAATCCAATGATTAAATAAGATGTCGACGGTGTAGTGTGTCATAAGATCATTTCAATAACACAAAAATGAAGATGATCGAGCGGAGACAGATTCATGTTTTAGTGTCAAACGACATATGTTAGCCGGTCAAGTTTCTCCACTAGCCATCAAAGTTTTTTTTTACCTAAAATAAATTAATGCTTGACAACAATCCCACCTGATAGTAAGTGGTGATGAAGTCTAAGATGGTGAACGTACTAACTTATAAATAGCCTATTCACTCTCCTCTTGAAGACTCCCACATCGTAAGCAGCCGGGAATACCGATGCGGGCAGGTTATTCCAGTCCTTTGCAGTGCGCATGATGAAAGAACCGAATGCGCATGATGAAAAAGAAGACCTGCCGTACGTCGAGTTGTGCGATGGAGGAACGGCGATGGGGGAACTAATTGGAACAATTCCTGTGCACACTCTCCAAAATGTACCCTATAGAAGACCGAGAGGCTGGCAACCCTGCGCCTGTGCTCAAGGCTTTGCAGATTGGTTTCAACCAGATCTGATCTGATCTAGTCCATAGTATTATACGCTACAACCAAAGAAGCGTATTTCACAATCCTGTTACAATGCAAATACGACCACGGGTTCCTAGCAAAGAAGCGTCATAAGTTCTCAGGCTCCTTGAGAGCATCTGACAAGGTATAACAGCTATTACAAATCGGATTGATATTAAATTAGTATTATTATACATGCATAGAAGTATATAGCATGATACATTGTGCTTGCGGATTGTTGCAAATAAATTAATACAAATTTAATAACAATGAATTTCCGCAAAGTAACGCCTGATACTATCAACTATATCAAATCGGATTGATTCCTTAGCCGTGAACGATAATTTCACCATTAGCTGTAGCTTATTAGCCCGCATAATTTTAGCGCTGGTTGCCATATAAAAATCACCTAATCATTTTTCTATTCATAATTTGATTAATTTCTTCAAGTTGATGATTAAGATGGTCATTTTAATTATCACAAAATTTTGTATTTTGCAGACGGAGCCGATAGACTCAGCGTTTCTTTTACACCATTTAAAATCCAGAATTTTGATACAAGGTATATTTTCCATTTTTCAATTCGTCCTTAATATTGAGATAAGTACCTAAAACTGGCATGAATTATTTGTATGGATAAAGGAATGTCTCATATGGACCCTTGGAATCTGTTTAAAACCCAAACCCAGTACATAGAAATAGTTCTTTATTTATATACATATAACATTAGTATATTTATATCATAGGTTCAATATTCAACTTTACAGCTAAATATTTTATAAATTAGGTTGTAACAGGCTCTATCCATCCTGAACACCGTACGAAACAGTGCCAAAAGATTTTTCCTGATGAAGAAAACTTTAAGATAAAATTACACATTAAGACTTATCCAACAGTGCTTAAGTTTGATGGTAGGTATACCTGTCTGACTAGCTCTCACTTTCCTTCTAAAATCAATAAATAATAAAAAGTTTTTTATGTTTTTTAGTCTCAACGCTCGGGAATCGTTTACCAATTGATTCACCTTTTGCATGGCAAAACATCAACGATAATTATTTTGTTAAAGACATCGAAGATCACTCGCAGTTGGCATTTAGTCTTGAGCTCCATTGCTATAGTAATGTAACAGAACGGCTTAATTTCCTTAAGTACGAATACTCATAAAATTTGTAATTGCAATATGCTTACAGTGATGTGTCATTATGAATGACGCTGATCAATTATGTGTTGTGTGTTGTTTTAAATGGTGTCAAGAGTGAACATTTGCCAAAGATACATAAGCCAATAAAGTTTTTGGGGTAGCGACTAGGATATGAGGGTGTTTTTACCTATTAAATCCGCCTCCCCTTTTATCCTGGACAAGTAAAGATTCCTAGAGCTTAGACAACAATGCTACTACAAAGTTAAACTGTATTGTGTTGGGTTAAGACTACTTAAGCAGTAGTATACTTTATATGTTCAATATTGTTTACGACACATTATCCTTTAACTCTGAACCTGCATACAGTATTATCGGAGTTCATAAGCCGTTTGAAGCTCTCCAATATCTCTTATTATCTAAAAATTACCAGCCGAGAATCAAAGACTTGCGAATTTGCCATGTACTATACAAACAGCAGCCAATTGTCATAGCTCATAAAAGTTGCTACTAACGATCAAACATACTTATACACGCTTCCAACGTGCTTTATTATCAACACAAGACAGATAAAACCTAAGGAAAGCTTTCTTCTTCGATACTTTCGCAATATATCCCCACTTAGATCGCAATTTTACAGGGCAACTCCAAATCGGTCTCATGTGAGTGATGTTCCGAATTTTAAATGTTTCTTTCAAAAATGCAGTAATTCCGTTTTTTCATTTAAATTGTGCTGTAACTTAGTATGAAACGGTAACCTGAAAAGTTTAGCCTTAGCTTGTTCACAAATACCGATGGTAGTAAATTTATGATCAGTTTCCGAGGTTTTTTAGTTCTTTTTGTAAGAATTGTATTGTGAAATACACATTCTATGTATAAGTCGTAACTTTGTATTTTACATGTCACGACTTTTCGTTCAAAATTCAAATGAGTCAGCTGACTTTTTTTAAATTTGTTTTCTAAAAGTAAGACCTGAAGGTCGTTATTAATTGCCTTAAAACTGTCATTGGTTATCAGAATTCGAAGAAAATCCAGTGTGCCCGACAACCAGACATGGGGTTAATCCCTCAAAATTCCATTTTTCCTCACTAATAAATGACACTTCTCCTATGAGTGCGACATATCATAACATTTAGGTACACACTTAAAATAGTATTACAATTTAACACATTGTATATTTGTTCCAAGATTAAAACAATCGGGATCCTATTACTTCACAGTTCAAAGGCTAACAGAGGGAGTAAATTAAATTCCTAGCGCGATAACATCGCTGTTATCACTTACTCTGCTGCATGTTAGGAACGTCACGGTGCTAAGACATTATTATCCGTGTCCGAAAACTTCGGATATGAAAACTTAATTTGTGCCGGTTGTAAATCAATAGAAATATATTTGACTGATATTAAGTAATTCTTGTGAATCAAATGAAATCAAATCAAAAATATTCGTTGCTTTGTCTCAGTGTTTATTTGTTGATATGCTAATTTTTATGCTTCTCCATCGCAATGTACTAAAAGATTTAAACAGAAATTTATAATAACTTAGCCATAAAAAAATACCATAAAATATTGTCTCTGTTTACGAATTGGTACTGTGGCTTGAAAAATAACATTTTAGCTGCGTCTTAATGGATGGAACTGCTCTCTTCTTTGGAAATAAGCGGTACTACGGTATTCATTATATTTTCAAGTTTTAGTTAGTTCAAACGTAACAGAAGAGGCTTTCAAGGGTACATACTCATACTTAACTAGTTAAACACTTGGAAAATAAGTTTTGCTTAGATATAAATATGGCTTATTTTCATATTATTAATACGTTTAGAACCGAAAATAAGGAACGAAATATATATTAGTATTCGTATATTCCACTTATGTCACATTTCTAACGAGCTGAGTGCTTTAATGCTGAAATTCTGTTGTGGTCTTGTTGGCGACAGAGATCTGTGCACATCATGTCAATCTTTCTAGTGTTAAGCTTGTATTTCCTTAGGTTTAGATAATTAAATTTTTATATAAAAATAAAAATAGCAAATTATTTTCTGATTTGATGAAAAACGCAACCCTCGTAGGTTCACACTCAGGGCACATCCACGGGATCCTATATCCAATTAATTTTTAATCAGTCTTAAATGGTCTATTATATTTTTAAATACCTTAAATAAACCATTATAGTTGAAAAGTAGATCAACAATTATAAAAAACATTTTCAGTCCATTTCTCTCTAAGGTCGTGGAACTAAAATTAAAGTTGGGCATTTATTGCTAATAATTCAAGAAGCTTATTTTCACGATACTTATTTTCATAGAAGTTGATCCTAAAATTATATAAATTAAGATAAATAACATCTAGTAAATACTCCATTTTATGAATAATAACTTATTTTTCATAATTATGTGTATGATAAAAAGATATTGTGTACGTGAAAATGATACCGTTTCGTATGGGGCTTGCACAAAATCTATCGATAAGTGGGTAATTTTTAAATATCTATAAATAAATATTTTTTGTTTTACCTAGATTTGTTCATATTTTGCCGTTTTAGTTTCCATTACAGCTTGTAAATACATTAGACAAAAAGTAGATTAGACTGTTATAAAGATGCATCCTTGGCTTTTGAATAGTATTAGCTCCTTAGATTGATAAAATTTGGCAAATTTTATATCTGTTATTATTATGATATCACAATATCTAGCGAATGTGATATCATATTTATTGACTAATTTTACTACTTTAAGGTTTCCTGTGAATGCAGTTCAAAAAGAAAAATGGATTTGAATGTTGAACCAGATAGTTAGGGTTCCTCACAAAGTTTACTGTAAACATTTTAAGAGCAACTATTTTGTTCTACGAAATCACTGACACCTTCTTAATGAAGAATCTATACCTATAACATTTTTTGGTTAGTTCATTTCCGAGGGCAATAAGTTATATCGATTTACATCAAAGAAATAATTAAAACCAATAAGTATTATTATTGTAGCGATTACTCTCGGCATGATCGGGAATCTTCGATCCCCATCGGCGTCGTTCGCGACGCGTTTTTTGTTTCGCCACTCACACGCACCTTCCAATTAAGTAGTGGCACGCAAACCTTGCGATAGATGGACGACTGCGCGTGCGCCTCATGACAAACGTTTTCTTCGAACGGCTTGCTCGCAACGCTAATTTGTCTTTAGCTATTCTTGTATAATCATGCTATTCCTCGGTGCTCGTGTGTTTCTCCGTGTTTATGTGTAATTAGCAATAAACTCTGCGTACAGTTTGAAGACTTTGGTTTTGAGTTGCCTAACACCTACCCCTACATTATTATTGTTTTCTTATGTACCTTTTAATCATGTTTTGTTTTATTTCAATCAGTTTACAAGTAAAAAAAAAGATACGTTTATATAAAGAATCCCGTCTAATAAGGTCATTTTAGAGTAGACGAAGCGAAGTAAAGAGAAGTTACTATAATTAACATGGTATTATTTAACATGTAATAATTAATCAAGGGAACGAATTAATTAATCGAATATCTAAAATATAGCAAAAAACCTGTGATGGAATAGTCGACAATGCATGGACGTGAATTTCAATTACTACAAGTCACTCACACAAGTGTAATTTTCACTCACATGCACATTTAGGTTTTGGTGACGCATTGATGAGAAGAACGTTTCGCAATGAACTGTCAGCATTGTGAGCACGTATGTACGTAACCGGTCCCATTTTCGAGTTCTCAGAATTAACAATGCACCTGTGACATTTTCAATATGGCAGACGTTCTGAATTCAATTGATTTTTGTTTGCGTCAGCTATGATTTATCGACATCATGGTTTGCAGCTTTCTTGTTGGCAGTCAACGCGTGAACGATGTCTTCGGTGCCCATGGCTGGTCGTGGCCATATCGACTCGAACTAACCCGTCTGCAATAATAACAAAACGCTCCAATTGTTGGTCATGCATAAGAATAGTATTAAGAATGAATCCCTAGAGGAGTAAAAATGTGTTCCAAAAATTGAATAAAAAAAATGTGATTACAGTGATCAGAGATGTAATTTTTAAATAATTCAAAATTACAATTAAAGCGGTAACAATTAGTAATAATATTTTTGTGAAGCTTAAAAGGTATATATATAATTACTTGAATTTCAATGGCCAATCAGCAAACAACTTCACGAATAATTTCAATTTAAAATGATCAAAGGATAATAAAAATGTAAAATGTTGAAATTTTAGCTAGTAATGCAACATCGAATTGCGTTATTTCTACAGTAAAAATGATTTTCTTTGTGATACAAAATAGCACATTTACAATAAAAAGGTCTGTGTATTTAAGGTAATTGGCGTTTTTAAGTATTTTTAAAATACTTTTTTGTTAGTCAATTCATTATAACCAAACTGGAAACTCCATTAACTATACAATTTATAACGAATTATAAATGTCATAAAATATTAATCTTTTATTGTAACCGAATGAAAACCAGCTTGAAAGCAGACAAAATAATTTATTTTCAACTCATTTTCTACGAACTACCTCAGTTGTATTTTATACATTTGGCAGTTGGCCAATTTCGAAATAAGCAAATTTAAACAAATCCCCTATTGGCATGAACACAAAATCAATAATCGGGTCGCATTGACCCATATAGGGGGAGATGAGGGTACTAAATGGAAGGTGGAATGCAATGACTTCAAAGCTCAGCTTTCAGTCACGCGATCTGACTCGCTATGTACTTCTTTGGCTTTAAAACTGTATAGAACTCTCAGTTCGAGACAACGCTTATAGATCCCTCACGTCTGTGAATTAAAAATGATTAATAAAATTGAAACTATACTGTTTACCTACATCTGACATTGGTTTTAGATGTGTCATGACTTATATTAAACGTTAATAAACTTCATTTTAAACCCAAAATAGACTACAATACAATCTTCGTTTATTTTTTATGTTAATGTTTCATTCCGAATTATTAATGACTTAATCTTTCTTAAATGACGTCACAAGTATTTATTTCGTCACTGTACGTAAGTAATCGGCATGAAAGTTTTGAAAATTTTGATTCAAATTCTATTAGCTCTTTAATCTTATAACACCGTTTCAATACGTATGGAGTACTATAGTAGTATTAGTTTGCACAAACAGTTCATATTTGGCAATTCTATACAGTGTAAGTGCTGAAAAGCAATTCCTTGGTCGCTATAACGACGGACAACCCCACTGTTTACGAGCCGAACTCTGCACGGCTAACAGTAACGCACCACCTTCGAACTAGATCGCCCACCACCCCTATAGTCAGTGCAGTGTAAACAAAAAATAAATAAATCACGATATAAAAATTATTATTCCAAGTGATACGTTCCATTTTTAAAATGTAACTCAAATGGGAAAGACGTTCGATTTTCAAACAGTGTTGGCTAGTAGTCGCGATGCTTTATGCAATAGTGCTGTCGCTTTTGGCAACTCAAGTCCTTTCGGCTCGGGAGCCGAAACAAATAACTTTAGCCAATCAAGGCACAATATCTGGAATGTATATAACAAGATTTCGGACGAAACGTGTAGCTGCTTACGTTGGTATACCTTACGCGCAGCCACCGATTGATTTTCGTCGATTTATGCCTCCAGAAGTAATCGATTTGCCACGATGGGAAGGAGTCAGGAATACTACGATTTTTGCTCCTGATTGTATGCAGAGTGACGCTAAAAAAGAAGATGTGCAAAATCCGTTGACCAAACACGACGAGTTGTTCATGAAGTTACTGGATGGTCAAATGGAAGAGCCGAGGAAAAAGGAGTATTCCGAAGATTGTCTGTACCTTAACGTGTATG
>PDGT01000075.1:795716-814504 GCA_003671415.1 Megathymus violae
ACTGGATAAGACTGCCGTCCTGTATACCCTATATATTTGTTTCACCAGAACAACGCTTCATATTATGACAATATCTGAGGACTTATCAGTCTTATAAGACTTATATTGTATATATAAGTACCAATATCTAAATACTCAACTAAGTCAATCCACATTTAAAAGGGTTAATACTCGTAGATTGTTGCAAAGAAACGTAGCTTTCTATACCAATGTCCGACAAACCAGTGGACGGGTCATCTAATAGTAAGGGTTCACCGTCACCCATGGATGTCCGTGAAACCTAAAGCATCGCATATTGTCAGTCAAGAAAAAATCAAGAAAATCTCTTTTTTAACTAAATCTTCACCGAAACACCTGTAACTTCTCATAGCCTATACTAGAAGTAACGTGAGAGCTAGATAAGTAAAGACCCTTAACAGAGAACGCAAAGAGCCTAGTGATCTTCAAACAAGGGACGCACCACTATTACCTCGCCAGTAATTCAGTTCAGCAGGATAAGCTACGAGCCGATGTTGGCTCGGACTCTAGCATGGAGCCCCTCACACCACGGTCTGTGTGTATTTACTTTTGAATAATAGGTATTTTTAACATATTGTGTTGTAGACTTTTGTGCGAAAATTATTCTCTTATAAATACGTTGTTAGCGTCTATACCGCTTACCATCGACTTAAAACAAGAGTTGCGTAAATGCTTTTGGTTAATCGAGAAGATTATTGTATTTTCTGTATTTTCTCCGCTGCGCCGCTAGTATAATACCATACTAGAGTAAATTTTAAAATTAATTATGACTGAAAACTATGAGAGATATAAGTTTGAATAATTTAAAATGTTTTCATTTCAAACAGAAATTATGTGAACTCATAAAAATATAATTGTCACCTAAGCTTCTTGTAGATCATAAATAATTTAAACATTCTCTTTGAAAATAGAAATGTTTTTATTAAATTTTAATTGTGTGTAAATAAGAAATGGCCAAATGTCTTTTACTTACCTTGCAGTTGTGACCTTATTTAAATCCGCAGGTGTAGCTCCCATACGATTTATTTATTCCGGTTTCTATATAGAAATTCCATATGGATCCCTATATAATCCATATGGATTAGGGGCAAATACAAGGTAAATGCGAGGGCGATGTTGTGGCGCCTATTCCGGACGCATTTAGAAGACTGGATTTTAGTGTGTATTTGGACCGGCTTTGTGGGCAAAGGTCACGCACCATCGCAGATGTTGTAGTGTACATATAAACAATGAATAAGGATTAGAAAACGTGGTCTGACAACCTAATTTAACACCTGATTTTATGCCTACATCATAATATATCTACCGAAGGCAATAATTTTGGCAATGAGCAAAAAACTAAAGATTATCACCACGTTTTTACATAACTTTTTGTTTTTGGACTTATATTTGAGTCTTAGAAAGGAAGTCCTTAAAGGAGATTTTTCACAAATGTATGAAGCCTGGGCGGCGCCATGTACAAACTGTAGAAAGAAGATCATATTAATCGGAAGCATTTCTTATTGTTCAAATTCTAGATTTCAGCTTGGTTCAGTATCAATAATTCAATTTGTGAATTGTAACACTGAAACATTATGGCGCATGGCGGATACTGAGTCGGATGCATATGACAGTTATTGATATAATACGTCATGACTGTCAAACGTCAATATAATATGTAAATATATCGGATTAATTACTAAATAAATGATACTTACTTACTCGTAGATAAGTAAGTAACATTTACACAATAGATAGACTGAAAATGTCACGTAATAAAAGATGCCAATTCATAAACAAAAATGTAACTGAAGTGAAATCGAATTATTGTGTGGCGTAAATATAGATTTTCAAACTCCACAGATAACTCATCATAGGCATGATTTTTGATAATTCCAATTGTCATCTTATTGGTGTCATACGTAAAAACTCAAAAATAATTTATTAACATTAATTTCTCAGAGGAGAACAGCTCATTGAATAGTTTTTTCAATATTTTCTGTGAATCAGTTTATTTTTCTCTAAATTATGCTAAACTGTACAAAGACGCGCCCAAAATAAAACACCACATTTATGCCGTGTTTTGCGTCAATTAATTACAGTTAATTACGACGGTAATACTGTTGCAATATGGTTTATTTTTGGACTTCGGAAATATTAGCACATTTCATAATTCAGAACCAAGCTTAAGTAATATACATATTAGTGCCACCTTGAATGGTGCAATGTACATCTCCCACCCCCTCAGATCAGAAATTAATCCTCTATACGTTCTTTTAAAAATCGAGTGAAGTTGCAACATCTTAAGTGTTTGTATGTTCCTTCTTACTCTTTTCTTTTGCATGGTAAATTAACTACTTTATTATATTGTATTTTATCGCCTTTTGGTCAATTATATATGGGTAATACCTATATATAATGTTTTATACTACTTAATTTTTATAATGATATTTTATGTATCACTCAATATACATAATATTGTTTACTTCTTTTAAATGAATCCTTCCAAAGATATCTACAGATATCAACATATCTGAAAAATGTCGCTGCTAAACTTTTGTACTATTCTTTGTAGTTTTAAACTTGTAAGTTTATTCTGGTATCAATAAATTAAGTAAAATAAATAAATTGTCACCTTTAAGTTATATATCAATTTTAAATTATAATTATTTAGCATATCTTAAATTTATATAATAAACACGACTAGTATTTTTTCTAGTATAATGTGATATAAAACCACCGGTGGTTTATTTATAAACTATTTAACAGTATATTTTGTTAATTCAAAGGCTGCTAGCATATGTCTGTTCTACTTGTCAAGTACAGCCATGCCGTTGACATGTGAGAGAGGCACTCGATATTATTATCAACGTATTTAATATGAATGATAAGTTATACGATCAGTACTGAAAGCTTGATTTTTTAATATTATTTAAGGAATAAACAGCAAATTTTTTACATGTTTTCCTTTGTTTCTGTTGATTTTAAGGGCTTTACCACCACCTAGATTTTATCTAGATTTCTAGTTTGAAATAGGGTTTAAATCTAATTCACATTATTCAGTTATTTATTAAGATCTGAGCTGAATGCTTTATAATCCTCACGACAGAGACGTAGATGCTACTTGCCCGTAACCATTGTGAGATACATCTTTTATTTGGTAAGTCAAGACTAAGTACTATTTTCTGTTGCGGGGCGTAAATCACAATTTGTTTTGTTAGTGTGTTTTAGACCAATTTTCGTTTTAGAAAATATATATTTTTCTAGGTACACCAAGCTTGCTGTTAAAAATAAACGTTTTTATAGCTCGGTTTTATGAAAAAATTATGATTAGTTTTAAGAAAATGTTGGGAAGTAAAAAAAAATTGTTGCATCGTAGGCCAATTTTAAATATAGAGATCGAAAATGAAAATGAAAAATGAAAGTATGAAAAACTAAGTAAGATACCATCAGAAAGTAAATTTAACTAAAATTGACTTTGCAGTAGAGACGATACATTTGTATCTAGAATTTTTCAGTTTACATACGTATCTGAAACGTAGTGCCCTGTCATAATCATTGAGTTATGTGTGTTTAAGTTTAAAATAACGTCGCTGCGTATACTACTCAGTATATCTCAATGTCATCGATATGCAATGGTGAAATCCACAGACGGAAAAATTAAACGATTGACTACATCTATACTTACCCATAATAAAATCCTAACTGATCGCTTTCTAAACATTAAGGGTATACAAGAAAGTAGTACATAAAATTGATAACTGTAAATATGCTACTCGTAAAAGGCCGGTCAGAATGGCGCAAACGATGTGAGGTTTAGGCATACGTAGCAATTAAACCCCGAAAACACCAGCAAAAATCAAGAAGAAAAATAAGGGCGAAAAAACATCAATTAAAAATTACGAATTTTTTGGCAATTTATTTTAATAGTACCTTTACGAAATCAGAACATTCAACGAAACCACACGAGTGCCAAAATTGAATAGTACGTCGACTTTCTCTACACTTCGAGACTCCATACAACAATTGCTATTAAACTTGAACTCGAAAACAATTCATTAAATATAAATCAAAATTACATTTCGTTCTAATAACATTAAATCGAAAGTGTTATTGACACGATCAGAAGAGAAATGTATTTTAGTCGTAGAGTTACAGTTAATTCAATTACATCATCTGACTCGCTCGTCACACTTAAGAAGCTATTCTAATATCGAGAAGCTTGATTTAAGTGTCATAAAGAAATAAAAACGCTTATAAAGAAACAAGCGGGCTCTATGAGGATCTATTTCGATTAAGGACGTTTTTCATATTGATACTTGCCCTAATAAAATGAAGTATAGTATCTTATACAGAAAATTTTCCTCTCGTTAAACTTGGATTATGTGAAGTGACTTTCAGAACTGTACACTTGTATATAAAGTCTGATTCTATGTTGTAAAATAACGGCGCAAATCTTTTTATTTTACAACCCAGACAAGTTCGGGACTTTGTCCTTATGAAGATATTATCGCCGTTCGTAAACGCAGGACAATAGGTAGATAATAACAAATGTCGATAAATATTTTGAAAATGAGTAGCCCTGCATCAATACTAATCTATATTGATATTATAAATTACTAGAGAGTACCTCTAAAAATTTTGTCAGTTTGTGTGTGCGCGGTGGTAGTCTGCGGAACCACAGCATTCAGAAAACCCGAATAAATTCGGAGCGGGGCGCTGATTCATAGTAAAAAGTTTTTGTACAATTTAATTAAAAAAGTATTATCAATATACTCGTAAAGGCCAAAACATTCATACACTTAATTATTTTTTATCTGTCTGATTGTATATCATAACGCCGAAACACTGAAAATGTTAAGCTACTTGACACAGAATACTAGAAAAAAAAATCAACACCAAAAAAAACTGTCATGAAAAATTCATACCCCATAATAAGCGGACTTAGAAGTTTGAAAATAATAACCGATTCTGCACCTCCTGGCCAAGTGCTGGTTGCCAGATTTACAGACCTCTGAGAGCATTATAAAGATTTCTCCGGTGTGCAGATTTCGTCACGATGTTTTCCTTCACCGAATCAAGTGACAGTTAATTTGTAATACGCACATAACTTGAATCAGTGGCAACATAACATTAGGTACAGAAGGAAAAAATTCGCTAATTTCATTAAAATAAACCAAAACTAACATTAAAATAGTATAAAGAAAAAACTCTCCAAACGAATTAGAAATGTATGTACCTTTAGTGACCCTCTTTACCAAATCCGCACCTCACTTTTTCTTCCCCTTCATCAGATAACAAAGTATTTTTGTAGGGCGACTCCATTAAGTAGGTGCCGTTTTACTTGGCGTTTCTTAATATGTCTATGTGCGATACTAGTTACTATGAATCATATTTTTTAGTATGATTGAAAGCAATCCCCGTTGTTACATTAAGTTAATTCCAACGTGAATATACTATCATGATTTGTATCTTTAT
Source organism: Megathymus violae (assembly GCA_003671415.1). Classification (NCBI taxonomy): domain Eukaryota; kingdom Metazoa; phylum Arthropoda; class Insecta; order Lepidoptera; family Hesperiidae; genus Megathymus; species Megathymus violae. The sequence continues at coordinate 801,192 of PDGT01000075.1, forward strand.
TTATTTATGTGCATATAGAATGTGCGGTTGATTAAACTTCTCGTACATTAATAATAAAACTATAAATGTTTTCAATCTGTGTTGGAGAGTTTGAATCAAATCGCAGGTGTCGACTGAGTTATGCAATTTGCTCAACGGCTTCTTTGTCTCAATGGGCACGATAAACAGTTTCAATAATGAGAAGAGACAGACCCGTGTTCTTTAAGGGAACACTAATTGGTTGAAGATAAACAACAGCCAACGATTTGCTATTTTCCTGATAAAATAAAAATGCTTTTATACGCCAAAATTCTCGCCCACGTGTAAGTTGTAATAAGTATAAGTTGTATTAAGTAAAGCCGATTAGACGGATAAAATTAGTTTGAAACTCAAGTACCTTTTGAATGTTCTTGTCAAGGGTTTTATAACTAAATTTAATGAGACATTCAAGAAACATTTACTAATATTGTCTGGCTTACTATCACCCTCCTATAATGAATCGTAAAATGTTTTAACGTGTTTAGTTTAAAATACTGGAAAACCAGTGAATAAACGGATTCCTTGCTTTCATATGTTTCTCACCCTGTATGAGTAGACGTAGAGTCTTTAAGCCAATCATAAAAGGCTTTATGGACGAAAACGAAGTGTCTTGGCTTAGTTCAGCGCGTACCACATCTCCATTATCCACGAGTGGCTTTGATACCATGGCATGGGATATCGGTGGTTGCATTGTAGCAGCGATATACTTGGTATCATGAAACCTTGTATCATTAACCTGTATCTACCAGGAGTACATAGATAATAAATATAGTATGGTAACACCTAGATGATACGGATCACGCTTCAGAAGAACAAAACAATTACTTGTATAACACTAGGCAAAACTAAACGAAACGGCTCGACCGATGGTTTACATTAATTACTGGAAGTTATCTGACAGAGATTGCTGTTTAGGGATAACAACGCCTTTTAAAACCCAATTATTTCTTTTTCTCTTTATTATTACTAATTACTAGTGCGCAATAAATAAATTTCTAATTTTAATTTTATTGGACTCGGTAATAGATGGCGCTGCGCTCGTTTGTGCTTGAAACTTTTAACGAGATCTAGAATATAGAAACGTTGCTGAAGCCGCTAACAGGCAAACCAACGTTCGGGAAGGTCAGTGTAAGGCTGGCCCATTATACATTAGATAGAAGTAGGTTTAGCTATGCCGATGTTTCTTATAATGTAATCATTGCCGAAGCAATCATCAGCATTATCATCGTCATTAACTATATTTGTTTGTTTTCAACAGTCACGGATTATAGATAAGTATTTCATAACATTTTCTTTATATATTTATTCGTATATGAAAGAAATGTTACCGAATAAACTTTCGTAAAAGAAAATTGAACGTTACTAATTACTAATTCGAAGGATTAAACAAAACATTGTCAAAACATTATTAAAACAGAAACGTGACATTACTGCAGTTTGTATACCTTTTCACGCTAGATATATGTAACATATATGTATATAGTTTATGCAATATTATTAATATACGGAATAAAAGAACCATCGCTACGTCTGAGACTTGTACAGCCAAGATATTTGATGACAGTCGCCTAAAGCCTAGGAAAGACGATGCGCTGATGTATGGCGCATTCTAGTACACAAATCGACAGAAAGCAGTAGATTAATTTTGTAGTTTATATATTTCGCACTGTGCTGCATTTCATCTTAACTCACTGTCGGTATCAAGCGCTCCTAGATATAAAACTATTATTTGCAAATGGTACTTTTTACAAAAGTTTTTGGAGTGTAATGCAGTCACCTACCTTAGTCCAAGCCAAACTATTAATCGTGACGCATCCTGCTATACAACTCACTATTCAGTTGGATGTCACTGTGCTTTGCACCGCCGAGATTAATTCTGACATAAGTCGTACGTGATGATAGGGTTTCTTGCATGCCTTGTTAACACTCTTTTACTGCCAATTGTGCAATTTTACCCTCTTTCAGTTGCAATATAGGAGAGCCAGTTAAAAAGTAGGTTTCCGCTTCCTTATAGGGCGACGGTTGTACCTTTGATGGTATAGATAGCGTCTAGTGGTCTATCTGCTCGTTTGTTTCATATTGTCATTACAAAAAAACTACCTAACTAAGCAAACCAACTTTGTCGCAATATGTATAATCGTTAAATAAGCAGTACTTGTTAAATTATCTATTTAGTAAATTCTGCAAAATAATTTATTCATAGGAATTTTCATCGGAACATGTAGTTAGTCGGAACCAGATGTTAAATGATTTATTCCGTAGGAAAAATTTCGAAGTCATTAATTGAAGCCATTTTAATGTAATCAAAGAACTCGAATTTCAACAAATACACCGGCATCCCATGAAATGCGATTGAAATGGAATCATTAATAACGTTTACAAAAAAAAAACAATTGTTACTTATTTTCAACGCGCGGTTTCTAAATTTAATGTTTATTATATTTTATTAAAAAATTAAAAAATTCAATTTTTTCGGAGGATTTTTCAAAAAAAGTATTATTTCATTCAAACCTTGTCCTGACTGTTACGAACACAACAAAATAATCAGTCAAATAGAGCAGTTCTTAAGTTTTATACATACGCCAAATGATTTTTACTTATATAAATAAATGTACAGATTTTCGGAATGCTGTGAACTAGAAATATAATATTTATTTATGTAGAAATAGCTATAAATAAATATTTACGATTCTCTTCACAAAACTTTCATACTAGCTTATTATCTTTTTATGTAAGTTATATGTTAAGTACTCTAGCTTGTATCTATTATATACGTAAGTATTCTAACTTTCGACTCATAATATTAATTATAATCATATCAATTTTCAACATGATCTGGTTAGTTCATTTTCCTCTTAACATCGTAACCGGCAGTCGGCCAGATAAACAACAATTCCAAACAAATAGAATTTAGACTCTGCGTCAATAAAAATCCTACGTAAATAGGTAGAAAAGCATTCCTGTTCAACTTTGGTTGTTAAAGATTAATCAGTTCATTTATTTGCTTTGATGAAGTAAAACATTGTAAGAAAATCTGAAAGTTCTCTCTGAAATTCTCAACGTGTTTAAAATTTATCAACTGGCCCTTGATTAACTCTGTGGACTTTGTATGAACTTCTTTATTTCTGACAGGAGACGCACGGTTATTTTCTACGACAGTATGATCAATCACTCAAATTTAACACATCATCATTCATCAGAAACACGAAGATATTAAAATTACATTAATTTAAAGTACATGACGCAATACAGCCTGTTGCCTTGTAACTGTTCATATTCGTATTACTTAATCCCTGGGGCATTCGATTCGAATTATCCCACATTACGGATGAATAACTTAATTTCATCCAGACCCCACTTGTACGTATTTTGTAGAATAGCACGATAAGTTGATGGACACAATTCTGCGTCTGTTTGCTAAATTCACGATAATTCTGCAAATTAGTTGTGACATTTCAGAAGTCTCAAATTTGACGACAAGTCTAATTTAAGCCATGTACGTGTTCGGGATGCGGTTGGCGTTTAATAAAATAAATTGCGGAATAGCTTTCAGGCTCTCGCCAAATTAATACAAAAAATTCGAAAAGTTTTTCCTTACCGTCTCTCGTAGAACACTTTTTCCGTTCTTAATCTCGTAATCGTCAAAGATTTTATTTAGCTTCATCCCATTAAAAACGTCACAGTAGCCTCATTGCTCGACGTTTCTGTTGAACAAAGAGTCCCGGGTTCGATGCTGTACGTGAATTCATGATAATTGATAACCGTCGAACATGCATATCTATAAAAGTACGCTCATCACCAACGCGATGCTGGTCAAGAAAACTATAAACAACTCATTGGACATATATAAATATATATATTTTTTAATCCAGCACTATCATCAAAAGTATTAAAAAAGCTCACACCTGAGCTGACCGCACAGCCACATACATCTATACTAATAAATAAAATTGGAGTGTCTGTTTGTAATCTTAATATAACCGCTTTTCATTACATGCATATGAATGTATATACGGTATATACAAAATAACATTTTTTACAAGTTTTGTCTGTCTGTCTGTTTGTTTCGGCTAATCTCTGAAACGGCTGGACCGATTTTGACGGGACTTTCACTGACAGGTAGCTAATGTAATAAGGAGTAACTTGGGCTACTTTTATTTCTACTAAACAACTTTTTCGTTAAATTCCTCGCGGGTGAAGTCGCGGGTACAGCTAGTACATAAATATAGTATGGTATTTAAAAACAAATGTCTCAAGGCGAAGTAATGTACATTTATAAGGAAAGAAATATCCAACGCCCGGTCCGTACGATACCTACTAGTGATAAAATATAATTATCATGCGTGTTTTATTCAAATTTCTGGAGCGAAGTAATAACCTCGCACGCGTTTTGATGAAGGGTCACTTTTATACATTACTTATCAAGTAGGCACGTTTGTGACGACCTTGTAACTCAGTAATAACTCTATTGTAAGGATCCCGGGTTCGATTGTATGTATCGCCTATATTTACATGGCCCCGCAACAAATTCGAATGTTAGTTCCGTTGTTAGTATATAAAACTAATATCAAATAATAAAACTGTGTCAGGACCAAATAAAATCTTTTTCATCAAATATTTTTTGGAAATTTCTATCTTTGTACTCTTGTATTTATCACAAAAGTTTCACGTTTTATATACTAGCGATCCTACCTCATTTTGTTTCATTTTTTACAATTTTTGTCTGTCTGTCTGTTTGTTTGTTCCGGCTAATGTTTGAAACGGCTATACCTATTTTGACGGGACTTTCACTGGCAGGTAGCTGATGTAATAAGGAGTAAATTAGGCTACTTATATTTCTACTAAATAACTTTTTCATTAAATTCCACGCGGATATAAAAACGCAACCGAGGGAGATAGAGTTGCTAATTTCTTAACTCGTTTGCGAATCCTTTAAACCGCAGATGTAACACTTAAAGCTTCGTAATTGAAACGAAAACTTTAAGCGGTTGAAATTCTGAGCTATTAAAATGAGTTGGTTATCAGCATTTGTCTTGTTTATTAACTGTGAATGACGCCTTATAATTATTTTGTTCTTCGAGTTACTCTTGTACTCATCCGGTGATTGTGCTTGTAGTGCCATTATCCAATGAAGTAGCTTAAGTTTCTTAATATAGCATCGTTTGGTCAATAAAAGTATCGTTGCAGAAATGTCCTATGTTAGTTACCTGATTGAAATATAAAAATTTAAAAGATGTGTAGCTGTAATTTAGAAAATTGTCGAAAATATTTACCGTCTTATTGTTGATTATTATGTATTGAAAAATCAGCAACCAGATCGTCAAATAATCATAAAAACATATTAAAAAATTAAAATCCTCTTAATCTAAAATCTTGAAAAATTAAAATCCTCCCTCGAAAATGGTTCATATTTGGATAGGGGTCATAGGAAGTAATTTAGTTGCAAATGACCTCCCCTACATCACCCTAACGGATTGCCAACATAATTCCAGTCACCCTGGCACTTACAATTAGCACTTACAATACACTTATGAAAGTGTATGAAGTCTGTCTACCCATACATGAATAGCATGGATTCCACGGTAGAAACGGTGTAGGTTGCGTTTGTTACCAATAGAAAATTGAAAGTAAATGCCATAGAATGCTCAATAAAAAAGTAAAAATAGCGACGTTCTCTGTTAAAATTGACGAGACAGTTATGCCTAGCGAAGGGTAAAATTTTCACGAAATAATGAGACTAAACGGAGAAATTTCAATCCTTGCAGCATTGAATTGCAAAAGGAGTGCAAAAGAGAACTTACAATTACCATAACCGTTTTTCTTTGACATTTTATCACTAGACTCAGAACATTCAATAAACGATAATGATAATTTTACTGCTTTTATTATTCTCACCGAGGAGGCCAAAGTAAAACTGCTAATATCACTTAATATTTTTAAATGTTTGCAAAGTAATCCTCGCCGTCTTAAATTTCCAAGACCAGCTTGGCTTTTAAGGTTTTCGAAAATTTAAGTGGACTATTTTTTTTTAAGATGTCAAAGAAAATATTTCAACAAACACTATTTGATCGCGGCGAAGATGCTTTTGGCCATAACGACAACTTTTACTTTATTTACAATTATTATCACTGTTTTAATCATAATATTATTCACCTAACACCTACAGCAGCCACAAATTATAAAATTGTGACACCGTTACGCATGTTGTCAAATACGAGTACCTTGATCGATTGCTTCATACCACAGCCGCGGAAAATTTACATACAATTTTGGAAAATTCGTACATACAAGTTTGGAAAACTTATGTGTCTATGTGATTTGCCCAGTAGTTTACAAAATAAATTTTGTTTGGGTAAAATGTGTTCATTTAGAAAAATAAATCATATTTATTACTAATCGGCAGTTAGCAAAGGTTTTAAAAAGTGCGTAAGGTCTTATGTTTTCATTCAAAAACCTAAAAAAAACTGAAATATTTCGTGACGTTTTGTCCAAGGCTCGAAGGAATAAACAAAAAGTGCGTACAGAAGTATCTATTATATCCATGAATAAAGTCTCAAAGATCTTTTCTCGTAACACAGTAAACAATATATTAGAATATGAAGCAGCCTTAGGCGTATAATAAACCCAAGCCCTTATCCTTCCTTAAACCCAAACCAACCTCTTCTGCTTGTATTGCATCCTGTCGAGCAACGAACTGGGCTATGGCGAACGGCCCCTTCAATTGGAGTTCGCCTATGTCTGTTTAACTCAGCTCAATCTCGACTATGCTCGGACGTAGTGATAGTTTTTTACCTGCTTTCCTTCTAGAAACAACCATAAAATATTGTGACGTTTCGATTTCAGTGCCGAAACGCAAGGAATGAGCGGTTCCCTCACTTTCAACTTAGCCGACAATGCCTTGTTAATGTCATTGTGGTTACGGATGTAAATGGGCGATGGTCATAAAAACAGCAATTCCTAATATCAACGAAACGCCCATAATAGTATTGTTAGTAATTTGTATACTTTTGGGATTAATTATATTAGTGTTTATATTAATATAAAGTATTGCTTTTCCTTTTTTTGCTGCTGTTGTCGGTGACTGTTTATCGATATTAATTCGCTCTTCTTTTAAATTCTACTGCTCGCTGTATAATATAATACCTAGATTCATGCAATTGGCAATATATTGAAGTTGTAGTCTATTTTCATTATCGTTGTATCGAGAAATATAACATTACAAAGATAAATAGCCTCTACTCGGACATTTCTCGTTTTTATGACTCAGCCACTTCAACATTGGTTCTTGTTTGTATAACAAATTGTAGATATTTTCGTATTGTAGCTGGAAGTAGCATAGAGTAAACATTTTTTTATGAAAGTTCGGAATTTGTTGCCATAAATATTTTCAAGATTGTGATGTTAATATAAACAATAAGATTGGACTTTTAACATTTATTGATACAGTTTTATTGGTATTTGATAAATGTATTGGGTATTTTCAAAATAAAGTCCCCAGTTGCATATAATAGCCTATATCCATCCGGAATAATGTACTTTTTATAATAGTGACTCCTGGCTTTCTGCATACATATATACAAACTCACAAAATTATCACTCTCTCTGTAACTATAAAGAGTTGTATAAGAGATATACTATATATATGATATATAAGTAGTATAAATATAGATGTAAATATACTATAATCGTAATAATAATAATAGTTATCGACTGACATCTTAGCCCACATTCATGGTTATTGTTCAGAGCTTAGAAGAAAATGAGACACGTGTTCACGTCATATTCAACGGCATATTATAATAAAAGGATTTATAGCTATTTTCCCATTACATGACCAAATATAATAATCATATCAAGAAAATAAACTTACTTTTATTAATTGAACAGGCTCTCATGAGGCTGTAATTTTATAGCAATAAATAAAATTGATGTGTTTGTCTGTATATTTGATATCTTAACGCAATTTATTCTCGATTTTAATTGGTTTTTTAATTTAGACTTCATGGGTATTCTATGTAAAAATGTATAATGTCCGCGACGATGTAAGTTTAAAATCACTTATAACTTACAGATATGACCCCTATATTGAGTGACTTCAGTTCTCAACTATGAGTCTATCGAGTAATCCCCAGGCTAGGGCTAACATTAGCCTAAAGCCAAAATTGTTGCCCCGACGAGTATTGATGCTCAAAAAAATCAATAACGCGAAACATTTTAGTCTGTTTTAAGATGTTTTAAATTTTATTTCAATAAATAATAACAGGTAAAACAAGGTTACCTGTAGTTGGGGCAAATATTATTCGTCGCAATCGAGGCATATCATAGCACAAAAATTGATCCCCAAGCGACCGTGTAATAGCGGATTCTTAGTGTTATGAGCTCATCACTAAAGATTTATTACCGTATGCATTAAATGAACTTTACGACCTAGAGTCTGGCGTTGCTCATAAAATATTTTTTTAATATTTATTTACTTGTAACCTATTTTACATCCTGCCATTAATTTAATGTCTAGTAACAGACGGTACACGAGCAGACGTTCTACGGAATGGCAAGTGGACACTGACACCCATGCACGTTTCCAAATACCAGGGGCGTTACAATAATCGCAGTAAACTGGTCTCTCATCTCATTCTAACCGAAAGATGTGAAAAACATTCAATGGTTGTTTACACACCTGTTAAGGAAATATTTTGAATTCATCTTCATGCTATTTCTCGAATGAGATAAGAAGCGGTTTGTTACTTTTTCCATTGTTACCCATAAGATCTATTAAAGAAACTAATGTTTCACGTAGCACTGATCTGTCTGTTTTAATTAATATATCTATTAATTTGTATGCCAGAGATGACTCTGAAGGAAAATACGGTCTAGGACCAGTTTACACCACTTAAGTGTTAAATTAAACTAATTTAATTATTACTTAATTTACTCCTCAAGTCAAGTGCCCGTGCCACTAACGTGTATCCGACCTCCCTGCTCATGTCAGTTCTTTATGAAGTTCTCCCGTGACAGGCGAATGTCAATCTCAACACATTATAAATTAATTTGGCTAATAACGTGCATTTAGTTTTACGTATTACAATATTCTTAATGATTCTTCGTACCAAATTAATCTTAACAATCACCTGAATAATCTAAATATATTTACCATTTCTATTAGCCTATCTTGATAACAGTTTTACCTCTGCGCATTTATTAGGTTCAGAAAAAGGTTTAAAAGTACAACGATGGATAGCTATGCAGGTAACTAGCGTTAACTCGAAAATTTTGAGAACTGCCAGGAAAGCCATGGAGATTAAACTGGGTGCTACAGAACTCAGCGACTTTTATAAGAGATATAATCTCATTACCCTGTCCGGTAAGAGACAAACAAACAAGGGAGATTTGGCTCAGGAATCAAAGGAGTTAGAGATTAGTTTACATCCTGCCAATTTTCCTTTCTTATTTATTTTCTTACGAAACCTTCATTTTAAAGGTTATGTATTATATAACGTAAGATAATTTAATAGCTGCGTTATGAATATATTAGTTTTAATTAATTTTAATTTTAATTTTACAAACATAAACAGTTTGTAATTAAGATCATAAATTGTTTAGGCAACATAAATAAATATTTGATCAGAATAGGGCCATTGCTTACAATTTCTTTTCGAACATTGTTTTTATTATGAGATTCGCGAAAAATAACAATAATTTATGCTTCAATATTGTTTTTTCAATTATTAAAAAGACGCACATGAACAAGATTTTATTATTACCAAATTTATAGAAACAATATCCTCGATTTTCGGTTCCCATATTCTCTTAGAAAATAAGCGTACGTTTGATTAACATTTGGGAAAATTCTCAATATTTCCAGGGTTGCCAATTTTTAGTTATTGCTAGAAATTTTAGTAAGAAAATATATCTTAAAGATGACCGTAGTATGACGGTTACACTATTTATCGGTTGTTTTAGCGAATTTTAACTGATACCTTGAATATGATTTAAAGATTATAGCCATGAAATTATTACATTTCCGTCAGTATTATAGTATAATTAAAATATTAAAATTAATTATTTGAATACAATTTTTTGCAATATTCGCATTTGCAAAACGATATTTCTCGTTTTAACCAATCTTATTTGACATCTGATGATTGATACAGCAAGAATTTCATCAATCTTAATAAATTTTTACTTTTAAATTACAATACATACGTAATTAATCTTAACGATGTAATTGGTGAAGTAGTACACCATGCTGGCCAAATGCGTATTGACAGACTTTATAAACCATTGAGATGATTATGAAGAAATTTAGAAATACAGGTTTTCTTACAATACACTATATTTTCCTTCACCAAAGTAAGTATTAATTTATTTATACTGCTTCCATACCTTTGTAAAATAGAGGTGTAAAATTCAATCTTCCTCATACAGGAAACCAAAACGCCGATGTTCGAACTAGACTTTCATTGCTCATTATTTCCACCTTACATATTGTTAAGATGAATTTAAACCATTGCCCTAACAATATATAAATATAATATACGAGAAGGCAATTAGAATGCGTGAAACTTCCCTTCCCTTCCAAAAACTTTGCAAGAACCTTCTGAAATAATTTTGTTTATTTTCCCAAAACTCAAATAAATGCGGTATTTACGCACTCCATAATGAAGCATCCCTGCTCAAGCATGGTATAATCCGCTAGAGGTATATGAAATTTCGTTCATGTGTCAGCTATGTATGGATATGTCCCGAGCTTTATTACATTTATTATAAGCGGTACTACATTTTGCTTTCAGTAATAAAGGAACACGAGAAAAATTACAAGTATGTGAAAGATTTTCAATAATTTGTATCAAAAATCTTATGTCCTTTGCGCCTTTTTACTGTTTTAGGGATCTATTTGCCTAGTTTGATAAATCAGAGACGTATTCATTTACTGTAGCAACTTTTAATAAATTTCCATGATAATTTTGGTTTCCTGTTCCTCGCAAACAGATCCATTTTGAAGAATTCAATGAAAAAACGATGTATTGTTTGTATGTGAACTAGCATTAAATAAAAATAATTATAAAAAAATACAAATTAACCATCATATATTATAGCAAATGAGGAATTTCAAGTTCAATTAAGTCTGAGTCTAATTGAAAGTAATAAAAAATAAACACTTGTTAAGGTGTTGGAAAGGACACACATTATTCTTGTTTCTATAAATAGCGATCACACACATACACATTTAAACTTTGTATCTATAAGCCTTGGCTTAGTAATTTAAGCCCAGTTCCTGGACACTACTTTGTTCGTCGTGTCGATGGCGAAAATTGGATAGTCTCGACGTTCATGTAATGAAAATTAATACAATTACTGTCCTTCGAGATTCAAATTGACGAAAATCTCTTCGGCGAAGACAGGACATTCAGAACCGAATTTCACTTGGTAAGGTTGTATGATCATCTAATTATATGTCATATAATTACACAATGATTTATTTAATTAGTAAATTACGCAAATAAAATAAAATTAAATCACTTTATTAAATAACATTTAAAGTTAAATTATAATAATTATAAAATTTAAAATGAAATTATAATCCAGTTGTTTCCTTACTATGGGTGATTTTGTTGAGCAAACAAAACTGTTGGACTGCCTATTGAATAATGTTATGACGATTTAAATAGAGCATATTTCACAATAAAATTTTATTATCATCTTTTTCAGTGAAACTGAAAATATTAAAATGAGAGAAGAATTTAGCAAAGAAGATGGAATGGTTACAAAGTAAACTGAAAATGGTAAATAAAACGAAAATCATGTTAATTAATGAGCGGAAAACGCAAACCGAAATACTACAAAATGAATATTTAAAAACGACTTAATGATAACGATCGCAATTAAAAGGCGAGATAAATAAACAACAGATCAAGTCTGTAACGAAATCGTTCGATTGAGTTTCATATTAAATATTAAATATTACATATTAATTATTATATTTTTTACATAAAATAAGATAGTACTTGACAACAATCCCACCTGATGGTAAGTGGTGATGAAGTTTAAGATAGTGAACGCACCAACTTATAAATAGCATATTCACTCTCCTCTTGAAGACTCCCACATCGTAAGCAGCCGGGAACACCGACGCGGGCAATTCACTATATATGTATATAATTTATTCACTATATATGCTACCCGTGGTCATGTAAGGATAGGAATTTTGTTTATGGGAATTTCTGTCTAAGCTTTTAGTGAGGGTCATCGATATTTATATTAATTTTTTTTAAGTAGAATACAACTCTCAAGTTTTTATAAAAACAGCAATAGAATTTTATTCTTCATTGATATGTTTGTTAATGATCATATATTCTTTATTACTATCTATGAATTTCTATGACCACTATCCCACACAATAGTAAATAAAAATGTAATATTAGGTGATAAATGCCGCCCTAGTCATGAGGAGAGGAAGCGAAGCGGGTTGAAGCCAATCATATAATAATTGACAGGAACGCAGACACGGGCAAGCTTTTCCAATATTTCGTGGTACGCATAAAAATGACAAAATAAAGCGTATTGTCGGAAAAGTAGGGATGTTTTCAATAAAAGAATGTTTACTCCGCCGTTGGTATAGCCAATTTATTAACAAATCTTGTTTATAAAGATAAATTATTTACATTTCTAAATATACATTTTTGCATTTGTGTAACTGGCGAACTAAATTTTTTTGGACAGTTGTGGTTTCTTGGAGCGGTTTGTATCCAAACCAAAATATTTCATACGTATTTCTGTCGCAGTCTATGAGCGGTTATGAAATGAAATTGCGTGTAACCCACTAAATTCCTTTTGTAAACCAGTTAAGTTGATTCTGTTGTTGAAAGCAATAAATGTATTTTATATTATTCTGTTCTCATAATCGGTGTCGGTCGTATATATATTTTTTAGTCTCTCTATCTCTGATCACGTTTCCTTACAACATGCAATGTATAGTAGACTGAAAGGGCTGAAATAGCCCTCCTGCTTAAGTAAATATATTTTGTCACCACTTCAGGTCTTCTCCCAGTCAACAAAATCGTATTGAGATTGAGATTGAGATTTGAGATCTCGTCAAAACGAACCCATTTACAAACTAAAATCTGAAATGTTTTGTTTCATAAAAGACATTGTCAATAATTGCGCAATAAATATGGAGTTTTTAATGGAATGGAAAGATTAATGCTTACCTAATGCCATCGCGTTATTATATTTCTTGACACCTCGCAGTTCTACATTACTCTCGAGTTTAAAATAAATCTTATTATTCATCCCCC
>PDGT01000075.1:816116-835662 GCA_003671415.1 Megathymus violae
TTTCTCCAGGACTTCCAAGCGGTAGTCCTGGGTGGGTTAGGTCGGGGAGCACGAGGGCAGCCACGGTAGTTGGCCGGGTGGCCGGCTTGGCCGCAGAGAACGCAGGCCGGAGGCGACATTGAGTCGCGTGTACGCGAGCACTCTTTGGTGCTGTGGGGCTCCAGGCACTTAACGCACCTGGGGTTGGCGGAGCAGTTCGCCGCTGCGTGGCCGTACAGAAGATGTGCGCGTATAACGCTGTGCTCTGTGTAAACTGGTGAGTTATCCTTCCTACTTCTACGTACGCTGCGAGACAAAGAAAGCACGCTTCTACCGGACCAGACCACGGTCAATGCCGCTAAGCATTTCTGCTGACCTAGTACAGGCGTGCCTTTTATGCCTATCTCGCCGCGGCTGTATCGCATCTACCCTGCTCGTTTGCAACGCGTCATTTTCATACAACGCCTATGTTGCCTCTGCTCGATTAGTATTTATATCCGCTTGGGCTCACTGGGTCGTTGCTATCTGCAACTTTAACATGGACCCTGTGACCATACTGCACGCCTAGTAACTACGATCTTTTTGACTAGCTATATATTACAACGCTTCACCGTCGGCTTTAATCAACTTTCGGTTTTGCCTAGCACCGATTTACTCCGTTGTGCTTCCACTTTTTAGCGTCGCTGAACCATGATAACCACTTCAACCTAGTGCTACCGCCGAACAGTTACTGCGAGAGTTATGTCTGAACAAAAAAATGAGATGATAGTTACACCAAAGATGAGGTTATTGAGATGTTTTCAGCCTTAAGACCGTTCAGGTTTAAAATTCAGGTTTAAAAGGTTTAAAAGGTCAGATGTAAAATTCACACCGCTGATGAATAAAGTGTGGTATAGACGCCCATACCGAAAAAATATTAGAACATCCTGGTTTATTGATTTTTAGCAAAGAAGTACAAAGAAGCAATCTGTAGAAAAAATTTCTGGAACAGAAATGTAGATCTGATGATAAACACATTCAATATCTGATGTCTAGACTTTGAACGAATGGAACAAAATCAACTAAGCTCCAATCTTGAAATACGCAATATACCTAAAAAAGCAACGGAGACTAAAGATCTTCGTAACATCGTTCAAAAAGTCAGAGACGCACTAAACATCCCCATTTAAGGTAACGATATCCGTGATGTCTTCCGCATAAATACAAAAAATGAGAATAGCGAGCCAGTCATTGCGCACCTGAATTGTTTTCTTGAGGGACAGAATAATCGGCTCCATTAAAGAATACAACAAAAAGTATACGACCACCAAATTTAGTACTTCTAATTTAAAACTCTTAGGCCCACCAAAGACGATATTCATATCAGGAACACTTACAATAAAGACAAAAAAACTGTTCTACTGTACCAGGGAGTTTACCAAAGGAAATGAATATAAGTATTGCTGGAGTTCTAGAGGAAAAGTCTGTTTAAGGGAAACCGATGGAACCCCACCCATAAAGATTAACAATGAAAAGGACTTAGATGGGCTAAAGACCAAATGTCTAGTTTTAAATGTTTCCACTTATCTTGTCTATTTATCGTATAACATTTGGTCGTTTTGTTTATTTAGTTTTGTGACTTATTGTACGATTCTTATATTAGTTATTTATGCAACTGTTGTATAATAAGGAGTATTAAAACACGAATGTGTGTTTATCACACGAGGCGAAGCCGAGTGTGATAATAGTATCAAATGAGTGTTTTAATACCTAATTATTAACAATTGCATACAAGACTTTATCTACTCCCATGCTTTAAATCCTCTATAAAAGATTTTGAAACAGTTAGCTTACTGCTAACATTAAAACAGCTAGTCTTAGTAACCTAATATCATCCATTACTGAGTATATACAAATAAACTAAGTATTAATGAAAAAATTATTTATTGTAGTAGTAATTAACATTTTGTATAGTAACACATTTTTGTAACACTTGGTAATTTTTTTGTAAACAAACAATAAAAATATAGAACAAAAATGGCGGTGATTCGAATAACTTACTTTTTTTACGGCGCACAGCGTTCTGGTAGTGAAACGCTCGTGATTAACAACGTTTTTCTTTTAAATTCATACAGATACCACACATCGAGCAGTAAGAATGTGGCTGTCTGTTGAGTAAACCCTTTGCACAGAAGGAATCGAAAAGAAACAAATGAGTGTTATTATGAAATCCAGGACAACATTATATCATCTATTTGGATGATATTATGGTTATTATGTCATTGGGTGTTTTAATGTTGGCAATAACCTTACTGTTTCAGAATCTTTTATAGAGGATTTAAAGCATGGGAGTAAATAAAGTTATAGCTATTATATTAATATATTAACTGTTTATATTATATTATATACAAATTATGTAATGTCTTAACGGTCAGACAACTGTTTATTATATCCACAATTATAAAGAAACACGGAGATATGGAATATGATGTTAATAAAATAACAAACAAAAGGCGGAAACACAATATTTGCATCACGCAAGGATTCAACCATAAATTCTCCAATAAGTTTTATATATTTCAAGGATCATACTTGTATAAGATTATCAATAAGGAATTAAATATATATCCTCTGACTAAATACAGATGCAAATCTGTTTTACATAAGTGGCTCATATCACTAAATTACGAGGATATAGAAAACTTACTGACACATCTTAGACACACTTGTAGACACGCATATACACACACACACACACATCCACACACTCACATCCCTAACATCTGTCCTTTTTTAGTATTTTTACTTAAAATTTATAGTGTAACCTCTCTGTGTAAATGTATAAGCGTAACGTATTGTACAATTTATACTAATAAACATTTCTTATAGTATTCATCTGATCTGGGGTGGGGGCCTGGAGATCTGTCATACGGGTCGTCCTAGTACAGACTCCAGTCTCTCACATAGACGATCTTCCTATCAACTATTCACACATACAAGTGTATATTGCAACTTTGTATTAAGTCAGTCTTTGTAGAGAGATAATAAAGATTTATTACTATTATTATCTTGATTGGATTCCTACACAAATATAATAAACAATTTATTTTTCAAATTTACTTGTTAAGCTATTGATTCTCAACTTATTACTTAATAGCGGCCCGCCTCGACTTCGCACGGGTGTACTTTTATTTTTAAACATTTTGAGATATATATCTTTATAAAGGACATAATCAATGTTGCATATGTCCACTACGTAAGGAGTCGACCACGCGACTACCTATTTCATAGATGTACCCGCTCCGCACTTCGTGCCCCCTCCCTCGTCGCCTTGTCCGCCGGCCTACGCTACGACTGCTTTGCGTGGGGCCACACTGGTCAATGTGCGGCGGCGGCGGCGGTGGTGTTTATTTTCCTAAATTCGTAAAATCTTCGGAACGGAATGTCCGATTTGAGTAATTCAAAAAGTTATCTATAGGTATTGAAACAGTTTTGAATATGAAATTATTTATTTGGATCAGGATTAATACGAAGGTATGGTTATCATGGTCTGAATTGGTTAGCTTTTAAAATGTAAAAAGTGGTTGTAGTGACATAACTACAATAGTTGGACATATAGTATTGCGAAGTTATTTGTAGATATTTATATGTTCTCTAATATTGTAGAACATTTTTTTGTTCTATCATCAATAGTTTCCGCAGCGTATGCGATGAAAGAAATTTTTAAGCAAATTTTTTTACACCTTGGTTAATGTTACTGAAGTTTTATAGCAAAGATCTCTTATTTTTTCTAGTAATAAATATAGCCTATGTTACTCAAGGATAATGTAACATTCTAATCGTGAAAGAATTTTTAAAATCGGTTCAGTAGTTTTTGAGTTTATACGGTACAAACATACAAAAGTTTCCTCTTTATAATATTAGTATAGATATAAGACTTAATGTAAAAAAAATTTAACGACCCCGTAGACCAGTTGGTAGTGACCCTGCCCGCCGAGCGTGGGGTCCCGGGTTCGATTCCCGGCCGGGGCAGATATTTATGTGACAGATAAATGTTTGTTCTCAGGTCATGGGTGTTTGTGATGTGATAATTGTGTATGTCCGTGCCACCCGCAACACAGGGAATCCTACTGCGGGGATGTGAGTGTGTAAACGTTTATTTATTTACCTAAATTACTTAAATTTACGAATTTCACGAGTTGGACACGGTTTGCAAATTCATGAAATTCGTCAATTCAAAACACTGCGCCATATGTTTAATCGTCTTTATAAAATACTATTACTATAGTACGCTAGATATATGGAAAAATGTATATTGAGTTTATTTATTGTAGTTTTTTGATGTGAAGCATCTATTGGCGCGCCTAAGCAGTAAAGCCGACTCATGCTGTGACAACTAATAGTATGACGCTCTCTCATGCCGTGATTTGAACATGCAAAAATACATGTATATAGCGCAAGGTATTTTAAATAATCTCACATTGACCAAGCGTATATACTTTTCTAGTCTACATGACCAAAAAATAGTATCTAAAAACTCACTACTACAAACAAGTCACAAGTATTTCTTCATGTTCACATCCATGTTCACATTTTTTACTCAAGTCTCGATGACGCGCGTAATTTAACCATTGATTTAATTACATTCCTTAATTACAAGAAAATAAATAGACTGCAATAAATTTTGTATACCTAAGTGATGTTTTTGCTCTGATTGGTCTTCGTGATTGGAATAGTTCACAGAACTGGAACAGTGATAAAATTACTAGCAATTTATCACAATGGATTTTTCCTCCATTCAATGAAATAATGGAACAATTACAGGATCACTCACTCACGTCTATCCGTCTGTCACACGGAGTTTTCGTCGAGTTTACTGAACAGAAAAAAGAAAGGTTCGCATAAAATATACAGTTCGTATGGTGATCCAATAACAAACATAATAAAGTAGCCGACAAAAGGGTAGACAAGTTAACTGATAGTAAGATAGGTAAGGTGATGATTGTACGACCCCATGGACGTTCTTGTGGCAGGCAGACCAAGAAAGACAACTTGCCTGATACTATGGAAGCGGGCGAGTTGCTAACTGACTCTCCATCTAGGCAACCGAAATATGCTAAAACATTTCCCGTTTAATGTAACTTCATCCTTTGTTCAACAAAACTTACCACAAGCAGAGAAATTGATGGTTGCAGCCCTTTACATCCTCAAAGATAATTTTGATTTTGATGAATATAATATACAAGAAAATAACTTTTAGTTTATGATTCAACTACAATACAATACTACAATACAAAACTATTCAATGAAATGTAGGCAATTGATCATTTGTGTATTATTTTTAAAATTTAATTTAACACAATTTTAATTATGTTTGTACAGACAGTGATCTATGACTATTTAAAAAATCCATACGGCAATTTTGTGTTAAAACTACTGAATGAAATAGACGATATATGAATATTTTCCATTACTATACTGGGAATGTATGCAGGACAATATGTTACTCTATGCCATGCAAGTCCGATTCGTACTTGACCAGGATATTCTTGTTCATTTGCTGACCTTCTAAGGTAGCTGCGCCTAAAGTTCTTAAAAATGGAGTCTCTTTTATCTCAACAGTCTATAACGTTGAACATTTAAGCGTTATGTTGAAGCAAAATCATCAGTTCTCGTTGTCACATTCTACTAAAGTTTTCTGCGGCAATACCTAACCTATTACCAATAGGTAAATGTTGCACTTCCTTTCTGCAATTAACGCTAAGTAATTTTTTAAGAGGTCATATAATGAAACTGCACTGTATTAAAAAATCTCATTTTAAAATCGCAGTCTTTATCGTGGCAAATACCTACCATTCATAATAACCATGCGAATACATACCGTAAAATTGAGCACTAAATAATTGCCGCCCGAGAAAATAGCAAGAAAATGAAAGAGCAAATTCTAACATGCAATTCCTAGTAACAATGCTCGCTGGCTAGTAATTACTACAATTTGAACAATGCTGCTTCGTATAGCCCGAATGTCAAACTAAATAATATAAGTGAGAGATGTCAAACATAGCAGAGGGTTACTTTCGAAGTAATTCCCGTCATTAATGCAAGAATGCCGTGCCAATAGCGTACTCGTTAGGCAGCTTGACGTGGTCGACCTAACCTTAATCTTGTTCGTGACCTGAATACGCTTAGGGGAACCAAAAGCGATAGGCTTTGTTGGAACTCCTTTTATCTTCTGTAATCTGAGTATACTTAAAACAGCATTATTTATGTAACATTTATATAAACGTGAGTCTATTAATATATGTACGTTATTTTTCAACGACTTCACTGATTCAGGTCGTATTCTCGCAATATATTTTTTGTACAGACAATGGTTCATTGTTGTGTTACGCATTGCTGTAGACAACATATTAAAAAGTCAACTTATTGATGTCAAGTAAATAAATAAATAAATAACGTTTACACACTCACACCCCCGCACTAGGATTCCCTGTGTTGCGGGTGGCATGGACATACACAATTATTACATCACAAACACCCATGACCCGAGAAAAAACATTTATCTGTCACATAAATATCTGCCCCGGCCGGGAATCGAACCCGGGACCCCACGTTCGGCAGGCAGGGTCACCACTACCAACTCGGCTACGGGGTCGTCATAAAATGATTTACTTGGACCGGTTAGTTCTTTATGTAGCAAAAAGTCTATGAGTTTCATAACTTTTTTCAACTGTCCAATTATGGGGTCGTTGACTGCCAAGCTCCACGTAGTTCCAGCTGAAATTTGTGGCGTATTTAGAAACCAAACCTATCTAATGATAACAACTAACAATTTCCATAAACTGTATTTGACAGAAGTCTATATATTATAAGCTTCTTAATGCATCATAAAATCATCGCAATCGTAAATGCATCGTTCTATTCGAATTTGGAATACTATTTGGAACTAAATTTGCATGTTTCATACATATGAATTGTATGTTTCATACATATGGTGGCACATGTAGTGAATTATAGGAATTTCTCCCGGCATATATTTGGTGCCTAAGCAAAGCAAAAAGTTGCCATGGCAATAAAGTCGATTGCCATTATCTTAACTTTAAACAAGGGCTTACTGCGCAAGTTCTTCTTCGTAACTAAGAAGGCCTGTACTCTCAATACCCACTTCACCACGCTCCTCCAGTGCGCATTTGCAGACGGGTTATTGACCAACCCGAGTATCGGAAGTCCGCCTTCTGGAGGCTAACAACAGTTAACGCGAATCATTGGTTTAACTTGATTAGCGAAGCGCAAAAATCGCTCAAAAAATGTTACCACTAGGGATAACCCAGCAATCTACCGCATATTTTAAACCGGTCGCTTTGGTGAGATCGACACACGTATTCTCTTCGAACTTGACATCTCTTTATAACACATGAGTATGTGTGAGTAATATTGAAACTAAACGAATGTGTGCGTTGTTCATTTTGCTAAATTATGGAAATTGCGATGAAGATAAATTTACATTTTTTAACGCTTTAGGAGGTTATCAGTTGTTTTCACATGTCAGGGATAACGTC
The DNA here is from genome assembly GCA_003671415.1 of Megathymus violae. NCBI lineage: Eukaryota > Metazoa > Arthropoda > Insecta > Lepidoptera > Hesperiidae > Megathymus > Megathymus violae. The sequence goes on from PDGT01000075.1 coordinate 823,634, forward strand.
AGTCACGAAGCAGTGTACGATCTGCTCTTTCGTTTAATTTTTTATATTACGCTCTCAATGCTTAATGTTAGGGTAATTTTGATCCTAACTTAGTTTAAATTTGACATATGTCACGCACGTGTGACCTTTTAACAAAAAATTATTAAGCCGACCGCTCCCTATGACACAATATAAGGGTTATGAACATTCATAATGACGACACTGTAACTTATTTGGTAATGACCCATTCAGCTGAGATACGAGTTAGATATGAGATAGGAGGACACAATAGACAAAGTATGATAAAAAAAAAATTTACAACAAGGGTAGATAATGATTTTTTCTGAGATTAATAAGAACGGGGACAAAGTTTTTTTTTGTCGACGAACTGGAAATTCGTCAGTTAGCCGGTCGGATGCTATTTTTTTATATAAATACAGAGAAAAGGAATAAATTTTACAGTTTTCTTTGAAGTTGTTCAAGTGGAATTTTACAGTGATAAAGTTTTCGCTCAAGTCCGAGAAAGACTGATCGGTCCTCGTGCAATCAATACTGAAAAGATTTGAATATTGAATTAATTTAATTCGTCATCACTGCTTTATCAACAGCAATTTAATCAGTATTTTTATGGTTTCATTGATCCCATAAAAAACAGAACCTTATAAGATCACTGGCATGTCTGTTTTTCTGTATGTCTATCTATCTATTTATGCTTTTATTCTGTCCATTCATAACGTCGGTGTGCTTCATTTTAAACTAAAAATTTAATTTAGTATACATAAATGATTTAGGAAATTCTGTGATGGACATATGTAATACAACAAATAAAATAATGATTTAAGACTTATTTACTCGTAATTATAATTTAAACAAAACATTTCACTTACTAATGCTGTCACAATGAAGTTAATTATAGTGTGTTCTCTGTCCACAGAATTAAAGCTTGAAGGTCTACCAACTATGGTCTGGTTCCATGGCGGAGACTTCGTTCGTGGCAGTCCTAATTCTCTGAATCCAATTCAACTTGTACTTAAACAAAGGGTAAGTAAATGCCTAGCAATCAACTTAATATTCATGTTAAATTGGGCTATAACCGGTTCGAGTAAAGTTGGAATTACATCCTATAATCAAAAGTAACGATAAACTATCTTGCGTTCTGAAGATTTGATTTTATGATGAACTGATAACGCTTGACGTAATAATATAATCTATAGAAATATTAATGCTCCGTTGTTAATAAAAAAGCACATAAAATCTTAAAATAATCTTAAAATTAATAAATGCTCAGTAAACGTGCTGATTGGCTACTTGGTGGTAAGTAGATAACGTGAAGCCGCCAAGGATGTCCATAACACGAAAAGCATCACCCAACCGTTACCAGCCAAAATGTAAGCAGAGAATTCGCCTGTTACTGAGATATTGTATTTTTCAGGTTATATTCATCTCTGTAGCCTATCGTCTGAATATTTTTGGATTTTTCTCAACATTGGACAACGAAGCGCCCGGAAATTTTGGCCTTTTAGACCAAGTAGCAGCCTTAGGTTGGGTAAAAAATAACATAGAAAGTTTTGGAGGAGATCCAGATAATGTTTGTCTATTTGGGCACGATGCTGGTGCAGTAAGCGTTGGACTCCACTTGATATCCTCCTACTCATCAGGACTTTTTCAAAAAGTAATAGCTATGAGCGGAAATGTTCTATCACCGGAAACAGTTAACATTGCCCGAAAAGAACTAATCACTGTTGACAAAGTAGCTAATGCTTTCAGCTGTTTCCGCAAACCTACCTATCAGCTTTTAGATTGTCTCCGAAGAGTTAACTATCAAGCCCTTTTGGACATAGGAGAACCGTTAGCAGAATGGAAACCAATTGTAGATAGTGGATTCAGCAACGTCTCTTTACCATTTCTACCAGATGTACCTAGCAAAATGTTCAAAGATGAGATATTCTCACCAGTTCCTGTGTTGACTGGATATACAAATATGGAAGACGCCTTACTTCTTGACAAAGGTAATGATGACACGGGACTCAGCCAAAGAGAGTTTGATGTTATGCGAGAAGAAGTTATTCTATCTGACATAACAGTAGATAATAGTTCGTGCTTCACGAATCAATACCATATACAAGACGCAGTAGCGTTTTTTTACAAACCTATACCGCCTACAACGAATGAAACTATTTTAAGAAAACATTTTCTAGATTTTTATACAGACAAAATACATGGATCAACTACGTATCAATTTGCTAAGCATATAAGTAAGCATGCTCCGATTTACCTTTATAGATTCGACTTGAAACCTTTCTCAGATATAGCTAATGAAGGAATTCCAGATTGGATAGGTGTACCGCATAATTTCGATTTAATCTTCGCCTTCGGTATGCCTCGTCTAGCTCTACCCGAGGACTTAAATAAATGGGATGACAGAGACAAAAGCATTTCAGACATTATTATGAAAATGTGGGCCAATTTCGCTTGGTACTCTAATCCTACTAATTCAGGGGTTATTATTCAGTGGAACCCTTTTGAAACAGAGAAGCCTGGATACTTAATTATAGATCGTCAAAATTTTACTATGAGTACACCAGAAAATATGAATTACAAAGCGTTTGAATTTTGGACAGACTTTTACCCAAAAGTCGTAGAAATAGGAACAAAGTGTTGTAAAGAAATTACTGATGATTCCGGTGCGGAATCTATTCTGATTAAAAGTTTTATTTTAAATGTAATTTTCATTAACTTAGTAAAAATAATTTTGTTTTAACGTTTGTTATGGTCCCTTGTAAAAATTTGTAAAATTATTTTTGTATAGTCTATTTAATAGAGACGAAAAATATTTACGAGGTGTATCTATATTGCTGTGTAAGATAAATAGGAGACGTATTTATTGATGTGACAATCTGCCGAATAAAATTTCCCAGAAAACAGCATTGTTTCATTTACTGAAAAATTGCAACAGTGACGAAGGTTGAACTTAGTGGTGCTGCACAAATTGTTAAAAGTTCCTTCAGTCGACATTCTTGACCTTTGAAAAGGAAACTTTTGTTTCTAAGACATTCTGTGATTTCTTGGAACTCTAATGTGGAACTCCTTGTAAATTCCTTATCAACGTTTACACTTCTTATTAGCTACAATTACTTACTGACATGTTTAGTTTATAGTCGACGCCTATATAAGAAAGTTCCCTAGCTGTATTAAGAAACAAACTATATTCCCACATTAGTAACAGATGCGTTGCTATTGATAGAACTGCAGCTCCTTGCCCGAAACGAAAATGTAAAACATCACAATAAATGGCTCAGAGAAAAAGATGAGAATTTTCTTTCTTTCATCAAAAATGTTAATGTTTGGTAAAATATTATGTTCTGTGAATTAAGAAACAAAATTACTCATCAGTCTTATGCAGCCCTAACAATATCTTTTTCAAGTATGAAATATAGGTGTTTTATTTAATTGTAAAATGTAAGTGTAGAAGCAACGTTGAAAGGGACCATTTGACGGTAAGTAATCAACACCACCCTGGGAAACTAGAAAACTAGAAACGCAAAGCATCGCATACCCCTAGCCAACCAAAATAAAAGTGCTAATTCCGCTTATTATCTGGCTTTCAAACTTTGCAATACATACGTTAGCATAAACACGTTAGTATAATTTTAAGTATCATTTCAAGAAAATTTTGCACTACGCAGAACTCTATTTAAGCGACCTCTAAAAAAAAGCTTGAGTCCGTTGAAAAAAAGACGGAACTAAGGGTGAAGACACAACACATTATAACACACAACCTTAAAATACGAGGCTTCAATTTAATAAAATTCTTGAATACAGCAAAAAATATTTAGAATTTAATACTCTATAATTATTTATTACACTGTGACACAGAAATATAAAGTAGAAGAGAAACGATCAGGGGGCGTGTTTGTGTTCCTTCGACATGCTCAAAATGATACTATCGCAAGGAAATGGCCGTTATCTACATTTAATCTGTTTTAAACCGTGACAGTGAAAACATATCGAAATGCCGCATTGATATGTAGTTTTCCAGAAAACTCGAAGCCAAACAACAAATTTAACTAATAAAGGAATCACTTACCTCATTTAAGTACAAGAATTTTATTGTATTCTCTTAAAAACAATAAATAAATGAATATGTGGTCCTTGTACGAGTATTACGTTATTATTGTTTTTGTAGCATCCTATTGACTTTATTATTTTTGTATATAATACATTACTTGTTAAGAATTCCTAAATTAGAATCTTGGTGAGTTTAGAAAGCAACGAATATGACGAGCGATTTGTCAAATAATTATGTGTCGAGCTGCATACTTCGCACGTACCCTTTACCCTAGTGATGTAGGTACACGAAAATATCATTATAGGTTATCGACAATATTGTGTTGTAAAAAAAATTTTATAATTTAAATTATATAGTATAAAGATATTGATTTTTTATTATTTTACTGTGTAACAGATATCATTATTATCTTTTTTGCTGTTCAATTTAAACTTAGATATAAGTATTTATATTTATTTTTAATATAACTTGTTACATTCTAAACTTTTGTACTTATAGTTTTTTAATACATACAGGTACATACCCAATTAATAATTCATTTTAAATCATAAAATATTTATTAACATTATATTCTTATTTTAATAAATGCGTTGTTTTGTCAATTTTTGTTTCATTTTTATCACAATGCCACATAATGACAAAACTAAATACACTATCGATAACGCTTATCGACAACAATAATGCGCATCACTATGCCCACCCATAAGGCCCGTGAGTGAGAGAGAGAGCAAAATACTCGCTTCATCGCTCCGACGTTTTATGACGCAATGAGAAAAAAATTATACTATAGTAAGTATTTGCAATAGTAAACTTGAATTAATGTTTTCAAATCATATTGTATGTATGCATTACAGGATTGTTGTCTAAACATACCTGTCTGTTACTGGAAGGAGAGGTTATTTAAATATGTTTCATAAAAACTTGTATTTTTCCTAATTAAAAAAAAAAAATTTCTAAGGTTCCATACTTTCTACTTTGTATAATAAACACATTTGACCCCCAACTTATCTTGATTGACTTACTAACTTAACTTACTTATCCATAAATTCATTATATTTCCAAACAAAATTAAGATATGTATTCATTATTTCCTATGTAGAAAAGGCAATGAAATATTGTAGTTATCAATGAAGTTTGGAGAAACAAAACTTGCAAACTCTGTACACGTTGAATAGTAATGATAACACCAAAAAAGTTCAATTTATTTCATACCATGCACAAATTCCTATATAAAAAATAATTATATTCAAGTATCGACAATTTAACATTTTAGGCAACCACTAGAGTATATGTAAAAAACCATTTAGGGTTTTCACAGCACATTGACAAATAGCACAATGAACGCTTTGACTTAAGTAATAGAGCGTTTATTTGACTTCGTACCGCGCACTGACTTCTGATATTGGAGGCTTCGTATCTATTGCTTATTTTGATTCGCATATGTGTTTTTGGCGCGTGGTAAAGACAATCTGTAGACGCTCGTTACACATTTTGAACTATAGGGCATATCTCCTGTCTTCTAATATTTTTGCACTGTATCAATCTGTTACTGTACACGTAATATGTTTTGTACTCTGTAGTAAGCTAAACAAAACTTAAAACGGATATAATGTGTCCAACCTTTTAGACACAATAAAATATAAAGTTTTCATTCGTAAATGTTTATTATTGTGTATTACAATTAAGCCTTAATAATCAAGATGCAGCCAACATAATTAAAAGAAGACCACTTAGACACGCTTCTCTATGAGTTCATTCTAAAGTTGCGTTCTAATATCATTCAGGTACATAAATTCATATGCAATTCTTTTATAGAGAAACACGAGGTAAAAAGAGCCCTATTTACCCTAAATGTATATTCGCCGTTGCCGATCGATTCCTGAAAGCGTTGTTTCGTTGAACCATTTCGTGATCGGATTCCATAATTCATTGTGTTCCAACGTCACCAGTACGCATGATGCGGTTGAAGCCTTGCCAAATCGGTGACGAAGGCACGCAATAATTAATGCTGTGAAATATAATTTTATTATTCGAACACAATTCTTTTTCAAAGAAGAACTTCTTAATAAGTTCAAGAGCCTGGTCAATAACTGCTTTGATATATTTTCGGATTACGAAAATATGATCATATCTCACAGTATTGTCGGTAACTTAATTGGCTGCCTATTGGTCAAAGGCGTAACACCAGACCGCACTTTGTACTTTTCCCTATTTTGAATATTACAACCCCCGTCCATATCTTAAGGAGTTATTTCAGTATATCTTTGAAACTCATGACAGAGTACTTCGTATTTCTACAAACCTAAAAGTCAATATTCCACTAAATAACATCGGTTTTAATCAATATTCATACACTGTTCGGGCAATACTACTCTAGAACAGCCAGCGTAATTCAGTCTCATCATATGTTAGGTTTTTCAAGAACTCCGTCAATATTGATTTGCATTCGCGGATCCTCAACGGATATAAATTTTGGTTACTTTTTTATTTTTGTTTAGTTTAGTTACTTATGCTTTAAAATCCAGGAAGTTGGAGTTAGCCGTTACTTCTTGTATCATTATGAAACTTTGCAGGTAAGTGTAAATTAGATGACACGATACACAATAATATAGTACCACCGAGCTGATCTAATGGAGAAACTAGAAGACTGACTAATGCTGGAATACCTAGTAGTAAATCTATCAAGTTTGGGCTCATTATTTTCATCTTGACTAGTTCTGTTCATTAACGTCTACCAATAATCAGTAGATCGTGAACTGCGATGTTCCAAAATAACAGTAAAGAATTATACTTATAGTGCAGTAGGTAGTAATAAAAACCTGTTTTTAGTTTTGAAACTATTATTGTTCCGTTATTAATACGAAAGCTGTAAATATCTACACAAAAATAGATACGAATAGGATAAAATGCTGCACTGGCCGTATTGGGGCGGCGTAGAATACTCCCCCCAATCCCAAGCTGGTAGAAAAGGGTGTCGTAAGAGGCGACAGAAGCCAGCCTGCTTGGTGGTAGGGCTTTGCGTAAGGTTTATATTATAAGTATTATTATTAAGTCATTAATATTATTACTAGTATTATTATCTTTCCGCGAAACCTGCCTGGCTAGCTACCACCCTCCTGCTTGAGTCAGCCGCCAAACGATTAGTCGTGTTCCGGCTGGGGGCTTGAGAGCCAGTACCTTTCTTACCTTCTTCTAATTTTCTGGCCGACAACGCATCGGTGATACCTTTGGTCTTGCTGATGTCCATGGGCGACGGTGACCATTTACCATCAGGTGGCTCGTCTGCTCGTTTGTCGGCTTTTAACATAAAAAAAAAAATTGTGAAGTCCATTTTATTTGCCACTCAGCAATCTTTATCATTATGTACGAAACTCTTATATACCTATATTTTATGTCACTTAACTCCTTTTAAGAGGCTGAACCGATTTTGATGAAAATTTTTGTGCGTGTTTAAGCGGGTCCCTGGATGGTTAATATTCACAATTACACCCGAAATAGGCGAAATAATACAATACAATAAAATATCTACTAGGCCTGCTACTTATAACTCTGTGATACAATAACGTTTAAACCAAAACAAAAAATCACATGAACCAATTTGTTAAAAGTAGCACACAGCAAATATGAAGTTATTTGATGAATAATAATGACTAATCAGTGACGTGGGTTTACTAACAAGTTTATTCTAAATATACTCGGCGTGGGAGTCATGGTTCATATTTTAATAACGGACAGGATTCTTAAGGACAAAATTCGTAAGCGCACAAAGGTGAACGACCTAGCTTGCTTTTGCGTACGTGATTGTAGAATTGGATATTATACCAATAATGGATGCAGAAATGTCGACTACACCTAATCATTTGCTATGCATGTAAGGAAAATCATGTGTGTCTACAGTAATGCCTTAAAATACACGGTTTTTTTTGTATGTCACAAAGGAAGCGGAAAATCTGCTTTTGTATTTATTCTTTGACACTGCAACGAAAACACTATAAACATATTGTTGTTTCTTGAAAATCCAGACAGCTGAAGCACTACCTGTTTATGTATATGTTTAAAACTAAAGTATATGGCAGAAGTATATTTCAGTTTTGTTTACTTCAATGCAAATTAGATTTTAAGTTTCTTTATCATTCTTCAAACGTACCTTTATTCGACAAAAGACATATCGTAAGAATAGACTTGGAAAATACCCGGTCGTTAGAACAGTGATTCCAAAAATACCAGGTTGCATGGACCCTCGCTCGTTCAAAATCAGGTCGTACGGCGGCTAGCTCTAAAAACCGAAAGGTCGAATCAATGCCAGGTTAAAAAACGTACATCTGAAATTATAAGGGGCTTCAATGTAATAAATAATTCAATTCAAATTAAAATTGAAAATAATTTAATCATATGGGTATTCTGTAAATACACTTACGCTTTGCTTCTACCACCGTTTCGAAAATGTGCTTTAACATTGAGGAGAAGAACCGGCGAAAGTAACTCCTGATCACATCTTTTAAACAATTCTCAGAGTAATAGATGACGCATTGGATTAACCCTACCCACAAAAGAAAGAATCTCGAATTCCTGGAATTTTCCATTCTCGCATTCGTTAGACATATTTTTGATAATGACATTAAATTTGGGTATTACTACTTCGTTTTTCTTCTGTATTTTTTCATACGACTCGTAACTCAAAGAATCTTCTTATGCCTAAAAAGTTATCGTCGAACCGAACAATAAAATAACCACGGCGTCATTATAAAGATACATGATATAATTATGTTATTTTATCAATTGATGTTATCTCCATTAAAGGAACTTTCTTATTCATTAATTTAGTGTTATTCACTAAATCATTAACATAGTAATTAATTCAGAAATAGATACTAATTAATTATCACTCCGACCGAAACGGAAGACTAGGCTAGAATGGACGACGTACTACATCTTCGTTCAGTGGCGATAAGCTTACACAGCGTCAACATGGTACGCGCTGGCACATACGTGGCAGCAGAAGCGGCTGCAAACGCGACAGAACTTGGCCTTGCGAGCCATCGCGGGAGGGAAACGCTACGTCAGGACCTTACCAAAATTCTAAAAATACTTTACTGTACTTTTGATCGAAGACATCTCTAATATGCCTTTCAAGTCTGAAATTATATTAATCCTACGATTATATTACGATTATACCTTTGTATACCTTGTATACATTTGTAAATATATTAATCGCATTCAAGGTATACAAAAAAGATTCCTCGGGTTGTTACAGTATAAAACTGCACCTACTCCCTCGTTAGGAGCGCAGACGTATAGCTGATTTGACTTTGAAATCAAAATTGTAAATGGTTTAGTAGATTCACCTCAATTGTAATGAAATGTCACTTACCGAATACCTAGATCAGTAAGAATATCTGCTCCTTTAAATATTCCTCTGCTTAATATCAAATATAGGGTATTTTTTTATAACAAGTTTTTTTTTAATTTTATTTCTTTATTGTTATAATCATTTAGAATTATTCAGTATAAAAACTAAAAAAACAAGGCAAGATTTTTTCAGCAGTTGTTGTATTCTGTATTTCACTTTTATTTTTTGTTCTTTCACTATATTTTCTGCTGAAATAATAAATAAACATTCACATACTCACACCCCCGCACTAGGATTCCAGTGTTGCGGGTATCATGGACATACACAAATATGACATTACAAACACCTGTGACCCGAGAACGAACATTCATCAGTCATATAAATGTCTGCTCCGGCCGGGATCAATCTCGGGACCCCCCGTTCGGCAGGCAGGGTCACTATCAACTGAGCTATGGGATCGTGAAATCCAATATTTTTTATGTAAGTTTATTACGTGATATGTGGGACAAAATTGGCCCTCCTTTTCTAACTTAATTTTACACATACTTTTATTAGCCCAAAGTTTTTCGAAAAAATAAATAAGTAAATAAATTATCTGTTTGGATTTGTCTCACTCCCAACAAAAAAGATTTGACAGGAGATGACGTTATAACTATCTGTATACCTATAAAATAGGGTGCTCCAATTCAAAAAATGGCAAAGTCCACTTATTCACTTTTGAGAATAAAAGCACAATTTTTTTTCAACTCACATGGCGTATAGACATGTAAATTATTATTATTATTAAGGTACAAAGTAAACTCTTTATTTTGATATAAATAAAATCTTTAAAGCGTTTTTAACATCTTAGAGGCTCATTGGTGATCCAGATCACTTTAAAACCAAACTCCAAAGCCTTGAGCAGGTGCAACGTTCCCACCCTCTCTGTCTCCTATAGGGTACATTTTGGAGAGTGTGCGCAGAAATTATTCGAGTTAATTCCCCCATCACCGTTCCTCCATCGAACAACTCGACGTACGGCAGGTATCCACCCATACGTAGTGAACGTACCATCTGCACGGACGACGCGGTTTGCGTCTTCATTCATTATGCGCACTGCAGCAAAGGACTGGAATAACTTGCCCGCGTCGGTGTTCTCGGTTACATACGATGTGGGAGTCTTTAAGAGGAGAGTGAATATTCTTTTATATGTTAGTACGTTCAACATCTTAGACTACATCACCACTTACCATCAGGTGGGATTGTTGTCAAGCATTAACTTATTTTATGTAAAAAAAATGTTTTAAGAGTTAGGGATATTTCCTACATCTCTGCTCAGCGAGTTTCGAAATTAAATTTCGGTGGTATTTACATACCTTCACGAACGCCAACTCATCCAAGTTTGTTTAACAAACTTGTTTCACTTGATCATTTATATTCTCCCATAGACAGGACGAGAATATTTTCACTCAAACTGCTCTTAGAGTTACCAAGTTTTGGATCGTATAAGATCGTATAAGTATTGGAGATAAAATAGAAAAAGTTTATATTTTTATGCACACGTCTACCTACACTGAAAGAAATTTATTCTTATCTGAAGTACTTGAATTAATAAGGGAGAAATGTCTATTCAGTTTTATAAATAAACAAAATGGCGGTTAGATACGATTTGGAAATTAAAAGCATTGTACGGCATGATTAAAGAAATATATAAATTCGATAGCAACCTCGACAACCCTCCATGAAGTAACCGCTAAGAACTATTTAAACGGTGATAATCGAGTGATAAGATTAATCAAGGCTATGTCTCTTTGTGTAGAATCTGACGTTCTATTTTTCATCCTGACACTTTTTACGTCCTCGTAGAAAAAAATTAACCAGGAAGATCTTAAGGAAAAAAAATTAAAAACAATGCGTTGTTATAATTGCTACTGCATCTGACAATGATTGTGTAATTTTTAAACAACATCCTGTTGAGACCATAGTCACATATATGCAATATGTTTTGTTCCTGTCCTAACAACTATATCTTAAAGCATCATGGTTTATAGTAATCCGATAGATGGCACTGTTGTATAATTAGGGTTTTTTTAGTAACTTAAATGATTCAGATTTAAATATTCTGTAGAATAACAACTGCTGGAACAGCTAATTATCATTTACGATGATTAGGCTGTTATTAAAAATGACCAATTAGTCATAAATCCGATCAGTTATTGAGTCAAGCTTGTTTTTAAATACAATTTTTTTTTTTATATGACTTCAGTGCATTTCCTGGGAATTTATAAGTAGCAGGCAAAATTAATATGTAGGTGTTAGATTGCGTTTAAAAATTATTTCTATATAAATGACATTATGGTCATATCTGATCGCAACGTCTACATAGAAAATAATGCAAGTAATAATGTTTTACATTCTCTTTGTTATGTTTCCCTAATATAAGAGGAAAAGTTCAATACAATCAATAAGGAAAAGACGATGATAATGACCACTGTGTAGTTTAAAATAAAATTCCTTGTATTATTCACCAATTCACCGAGTCATTAATTTATTCATTCTATCAATTCAATAATTAAATTATTTATTTAATTCACTTATGTATTCGTAGTGGAGAAAGATTAAACCGTAGTCTACCACGCTAGATCTACACAT
>PDGT01000075.1:840966-866732 GCA_003671415.1 Megathymus violae
CCCCCCCCCTTTTCGGGAACACCCCTACTTGGAGGAGTCGAGTAGAATTTGGAGTAGTCCTCACTATTTTTATGGTTATCCTAAGGAATAATAACATAAACCACGTGAGGAATAATCTATTCTCCGAAATACGGAAGCACGCTTAAAACCACAACCAACAGCGATCATCCGTTCACCTGACCCCGATAAAAACACCTCTCTTTACAGGAAAGAACATGGCCGTGGTACAAACTTTGATTCTTCTGGCATCAACCTTGATCGCCTCTGGTCAAAGACCTTTCTTCGCTGGCAGCAGGCCTATAGGATTTCCCGAGCTCGTCAACAAGACGACAACACCTAGTGGCATTGAGGACAAGTAAGAATCTCTGGTCACATTACTTTAAAGGATCACTGCATCTCATGCAGGCTCATGTAGGTTATAAGCACACTTACAAATATAGTGCCTCTATTTTATAAATGTCTTTGGATAACCTTTATATTTCTTTATAAAGCAATAAAATAATAAAAATAAAACAATATAACACAGTACAAAATACTTTAATGTACACCAAAAGCAATATTATGAAAAGAAAAAAAATGCATTGAGCACAAAGGTAAATTAACTATAAATTTTTACTATCCTGTAGTCAGTATGATTTGAAACTTAAATCATTATAACTCGGGACAACTCACGAACCGTCATGTGGCTCAAGTTGATACGGGGACGATCTCTTTCCGAGGTGATATGTGTGCACGACCCAAAATGTAACGGTGATTCATCGTAGTCCAGTGTTGGTAGTGACCCTATCTATCGAATGATGGCTAGGATTTCGATCCCTGATTAGAGCATTTACGTGACTAATGTACCTGTGTGTATAAGCGTTTGTTACCTGATTTTAAGAGTTTGCGATGTCTTTATTTTGTCATAATCGTGTATCACGAGTTATTCTACTGCTGAGATATAATTTCTGGTCCGAAAAGTTTAGATTCGAATACTATGCAAAGGCACTGCATTTTACGATAAAATATGTATTACCTACTTGCTCAGAAATGTTGTAGTTACGTTATGAATAAAAAAAATTTAATAGCTCAGTAGCTTCAGTCATAACTTCAAATATTTATAAATAATATTAATATAGATGTGTACGGATAGAGTGGGGAGGTTTGTAGACAGGTGACGCCATCTGTATTGTGCACGGCACATGTTTGCATTGGTGAATTATACCACAGAGTAAGGCACTCTATGTATTTGAGTACTGTTGGAAATGGAATAATATGTTTATCGTAGAAATTACCTTTTATATCAATCAAAGATTGATCTAATCAATTGTAAAAAGTTTCAAATAGCTTTAACTAGATGGCGCTGTCACAGTTCCTGAATCACGCTAACAACTTATACTTGTAATAAGTATAAGTCCCTGCCAATACAAAAACTCTTCCATTTATGTGACAGATAAATTTTGTATTTTTGATGTACTATCCTAAATACCTGATTCAGTTCAGGTGCTTAGAGATAGTCAATTATAGATAGTGGTGGTGGGTAGCAGTGCATCTCATGCATGACATGCACGAGAAACTGAGTTATATTATATATAAAAAGACTATCATTGGAACTTGGCTATATTAATAATAGTTACTCTAGTAATTGAGAATTATTGTAATGTAATATTATATAAAATCGTATTAATAATAAATAAAATTGTAACTGGATCGAATTTATACATGGCATATTTTGAGAAATTTTAGTGTAGGTGGGCATTGTTACCGATATAGACTGGGATACTTTGATCCTAGAAATGGATCTGTTCTAGTGGGAGAAGAAATAAGAGTTAATATGGAAATTCCATTAAGAGAGCGGTAAATAAAAGTTAACTGCTTGGCTGTAGTTATTATGATAAATTATTATTATAGTTATTATTCTGATTTACAGGACTGGAAAATCCCATTCCTAAGACAAGGCTGGTGCTATTTTAAACGTAGGCCGTAGGATCATAGACGGGAATAGAGGCCGTGTTATTATTAATAATAAAAATAAACAATTATAAATTAGTAACATTAGGTATTAAGGTAGTAGACTCGATGAACTAAAAGTGGTTAGGTACTTTAGTTTAATTACTTGCACTTAAAATCCTAAAGTAGATGGTCCAACATATTTTTTTTATTTCATATTATTTATTTTAGAATGAGTAGATTAATTTAATATTACTTTACAAAATTACAACAGAAATCTGATTTGATAATCCAAAATACAGTATTTAAGTACAAAACAGATATTTTATTGATTATTCATCAATCTACTAACAGTTAAGGTACTGTTAAACCAAATCTGGATTCGTTATTCTGATTGAGAATTTGTAACATTTAAATGAAACTGATTGAATACATTTCCTAATTCAAGTGACTACCTACTTAGTGATTGATGTTTCTTTCCTATTCAATGACTCAGTATCTATGCAGATACTTCCTTTAATATGGAAAAACCTCAAAGCTTATATACCTTCCTACTGTTGGGAAACATTTACGTACATAAAATTAAATTTCACTCATCGTGGGTTGTACCTATTTTACCATAATACGGGTATATGCAATGCACGTCGACATTTAGTTCCAGTTGCGAGGATGTGATATTATTGTGGCCATCATCACAACAACATCATCTAAAGAACACATGTAATATAATATGGATGTTATCGCTAAGAAAAGTTAAATTTACATACATTAAATTTACAAGGAAGAAAAATATAATCTCTTCAAAGTATCAAATAGCTGATAAATATTTAAAAGAATCAAGTGTTGTTCGCGACCTTGGCGTTATGATTGATAAAAAGCTAAACTTCATATCGCATATTTACAAAATTTACGTATTACTTGGAAATGTTTGGATTTATAAAGCGAGTATGAAAGGACTTAAAGACGCATTTTAGCACTATATAAATCTTGTATGCTTAGTGGTTAATAATATTGAGTTCATAGTCTTCAATCACCAGCAAGGCCTTGCTCCAACACTGTGTTTTATCCGACACATAATCATTGTTTTTTTTTAAATGCAAAACACTTATATTATGTGTCTTTCTAAAACACAGTGTTGTGTGAAGACCTGTTTGTTATCAATTGGTGTCAAGCACAAACGCTAAGATCTATTATGAAGAGTTGCATCTCCGGTGTGGAATTCCTGTTATCCTGATGTGTCCACGGAGATAGATAGGGAACGGATATAACGTAATTTTACTCGTTATTTGGCGTACAAAGATCGAAGCTCTTCTGTACGACCAGATTATAAAACTAGGTTACCATTTTAAATTAGATACGATCGCAAAAAGGAGACAAATAGGTGACCTTAAGACTTTTCACAAACTCATTCACGGTTCTTTAATGTCACCCAACTTGCTTGTTTACATAAATCTAAATGTCCCGCGATGCGTACCTAGATATCACATATAAAACTTTCACCTCGAACAAATCTACCCTCAATTGAAGTTAGGAATACTCCACTGAATCAATTGATGCAAACTTAGGATTAATAGTTATTATTTTTCATATGCAAAACACATCTGAATTCATGAAGGCATGTATGCTGCAATCGTTTAAGTTTTTTTTTCTTTATCAGTTTTTTTAACATGCTTTTTATAGATGATTTAGGAATCGGAAAAAAATATATGATGTATTACAAGGTAACACTGACTATATTTCTCGGTATTATCTTGCGATCAGACAAAAGAACAATAGGTTTGGAAATGTAATAATAAAAACTGTCTGAAAATGAGAGCGACGCGGCTAGTTTATCAGCTCGGCCGGCAAAAACATGGCATAATGTGTTTCATTTCGACGTTTCCCCTATCCGAAATTGTTCGAATGTTTTTTATCGGATTCGTTTACGGTTTCTGATATATTTTTATTTCGGATGTCGGATAGTTTCATTACAGTTACGGAGCTCCATAATGGCCCTAATCTAAAGTTCCACACATGAGAACAAACATTCACATGTCACATAAATGTTATCTGCGTCGGCTGGGAATCGAACCTGCTCTCGCTCAGCAGGTAGAGTCACTACCAACTGAGGTACGGGGTCGTCAAACATAAAAATAAAACACAGGTTTTGTTATCTATAACAGACATAACAACATACAGTGGACAACTAATCCAACATCTAATAATAAGTAGGAGGTAAATATGAAGGTATATCTAAAAGCAAAATTAATTAGATAAGAAATTTAGAGCTACAATAGCTGCTTTTTGGGATCAATGATTTTTATGAGGTTTCACATTTTTCCAAACCAGACAATGTAGACAATCGGAGTAAAGTCCAGTGAATATAGACATTAGAATATCTATTCTTTTCTTGTGATCCTAGGTAATAACAAGTCAATCCTTTTAATATTTTTTGCTTGCTTAACCACTTAATGTTACTTATCGACGTCAAATGGATTCATAGATAATAATATTCTGTAATAATTATACCTAATTCATATTGTATTAACTAAAGACTGCAACTGGATTTTTTAAAGTAGATAGCTAGTGAGACAAAACAGATTTCAGAGAAACTCTTTCAAACAAATGAGCGACAACCCTTTTGATCGACACGTATGTATAATTTAATTTTATTATGGTCCGCTAATTTCATCAACTAATATTCAAATTCAAATTCAAAATCATTTAATCATAAAGGTATTCTGTAAATACACTTATGAACGTCATTTTTTCCCTTCTAACACCGTTTCGAAAAGGTGCTTTAACATTTAGGAGAAGAAACGGCGAAAGAAACTCCTCAGCACATCTCTTAAACAATACATGGTAATTACAAAAGTTTAAACCTGTGCGGAACTGGTTTCGACTCTATAATTTCCAGGCATCCTTGTCATTAATATATTCATCTATACTATAATATCCTTTACCTATAAGCTGTATTTTAATGCGTCGCTTAAAAGTTCCAATGGGCAACTCGCGTATCAACTCCGGAACCTTATTGTAAAAACGATCTCCGAGCCCCATAAAGGAACGCTGAACCTTTTGAAGACGATATGAAGATGTAACCAAATAATGCCTATTTATTTTTTCAGGATTGTGTGTATCAATTTTCTGCTTATACATATATTTTTTTTTTAATAAATTCTAAATTACTGGCTACGATATTGCTTTAAATTTTTGTCTTAATGACTTACGTGTTTCGTGAATTTCAAATTATTGTTTATCGATAGCATATTTTAATATATAATTTTGTATAAATGTAGCAAAATGTGTATAACATTACTGGTTTTGTTTTATTATGGAAATATATTTATTGAGCAACCTTGATTTGGACGAATACCGTTTAAAAGGTTGACGGTATTGAATATCTGACACAAACGTGAAATTTATGTCACATATTGTTTATAGCTGCTTATTCTAAAATATCTCTCTTACCTGATTTTATAGCTACAAGTAGTTATAATATGGTTTGTACGATAATCTCTCTCATAGGTGGCAAAATATTTCTTGTTCGCTAATATTTCAGTTACGTACGTTTTAGAAAAATTATTATATCTTGCTTTGAACAAAGAGAATATGCCGAAGAGCCGAGGAGGAGGAAAAGGATTATATTATCAGTTTTATTATTAAGCCATTAATATTATTAATGGTATTATTAGCTTTCCGTGAAGCTTACCTGACTAGCTACCATGCTCCCGCTAGAGTCAGCCGCAAAACAACTCCTCGTGTTCCGGCTGGGGGCTCGAGAGCCAGTACTTTCTTTCTTCTTCTTTCTCGGCCGACAACGCATTAGTGATGTCTTTGGTGTTATTAATGTCCACGGGCGACGGTGACCACTTACCATCAGGTGCCTCGTCTGCTAGTTTGTCGTCTATTCATATAAGAAAGATAGCTCGAAGGTAAATTGTGTCAATAGGCAGTTGTCCATCATGAGAGACTATGACCTTTGCTCCTCACATTGCGAGAGGCGACTCGAACTTAGCAGTGAACTTGAATTACCTACTAGCTACAAAATACTCTATTTATTTCTAGATTCGGCGAAGGAACGACACAACGTTTGCCCATCGAGGCCCTGGGCGATCGAGAGCTAGTCGATCGGCTCAGTAAACTACCCATAGATAAGCAACCCTTCTGGTTTATCAACTGGCAAGCATTGGAAGCACAGAGGGAAAAACCACAAACGTATCCACAGAAACCAAATCAGTTTTTAGAATCTAACTTTCAAAATACCAACAGTGTACCGCAAACTCAAAATACCCGACCAGATATTGCAAATTCCAATCCTGGTTTCGCAAATCCTAATAACTCCGGAGTGACAAATTCAAATGCTGGTATTTCAAGTGCTGTTCCTGGCAGTACTGGCAACTCTAGTTTGGGAAGCGGCCTTCAACTTCCGAACAGGAAAGTCCAGGACCCAGTAAAAACTGATGTTAAAGATCCACTTAACACAAACAACGGTGATTCCAACATAGTTAACCGTTACGGAACTGAAGCTAGTACTGCAGGGTCCACTAATACTAGTATCGCAAATACTGTCGTTGGTTATGTCAATAATAATACAAAACCAGTAACAGTTGTGGCGCATCCGGGACTGGCTACATCTATTCCTGACAGTAAAAACAAAGAGAAATCTACAAATGTTCAGGAAGAGAACGGATTTGAGGATATTGAAGTGAGGAAATCATCTAAATATAATTGATCGATGTCTATATAACTATTTTTTAAGTACTCGTTATTGATGACTAATTATTATGTATGCTTTGAAATAAAATTATATGTCAACGAAGTGTATGTTTTTCTATGAATTATACCTAAAGTGACCTACATCTATTTTATGATTCTCTTATGATCTTTGGACATTGTTTATAGTGAAATATATCTTCAGATTAAAAATTAACCTTAATGATGCAGTTTCTATGTCATGTACATTAATGGCTTAGCGCTAGGTCTTGTTTCGTTTTCACGCTTTATATCAGTTTGACCTTTATATAATGCATTCGACCAATGTAATTCAATCTACATATTTTATTCTCCTCTCAGACCGATAACGATAATACATCGATTTCGTTGTTATAGACGACTTTTTTTTGTCGGAGATAATTAAGTCATAAGTAACAAAAAAAGAGATACAAGGTCAGGGATATTTTCTATTGCTGAATCGTGAAATTTCAATTCAAACTACAACTCTTGATTTCCTTGCAACATAAGACCTTCAATAACATAATGGAGACAATATGATCCTTAAATGAAAGCAATTGGTAATTCACTGCATACACGTATAAGGCGAATATTTGGTTGAGTAGACTTAATTCTTCTAAGCGAACCGCTCGGTTTAATAAGAGTAGAGTTGGAGCATGCATGCAAAAGTACTCGCTTAAGTGTAAAGGCGTTTGGGGGGCTTAGCCCTCATGTCCAATGTATTTGTCCCGATTGGACTCGACGATTCCTTGCGAAGAAGTGATTTCTATAAATTTAATTTTTTTTTTTAATGATCGGATAGGTGGCCAGGACCGCCAGTCGACATTTCCGTCTTGCGGCACAACGACGCATTATTTGCCCTTCAATGCTAAATCTATGGTCAACATTTCTAATATAATAAGATGAAATAAAACTGCAAATACAAAGTAATAAAACACATTATATTGACTTTTCAATAAATAAATCTTAAATTAGTACTAAGCGTATACTTACAACTAACACCTTAGGGGTTGTATAAATAATAGCAAAATGCAATAGGTAAGTTAAAACTAAAAACATTGACTCGAACATTGTTCCGTTTACAAAATCAAAAACTTAAAAATATCCTATCCTACAACTCACATCACATGTAGAGAAAAAATGCATTTACATAACAATTTGATAATGAATTCTAAAATGGAGATATTAATATTGTCCTTTTGAAATGTTTTCTAAACTTGGTTCTTGTACACGTTTACATTCGTGTTTTTATCATAGATGGCGTTACGTATGCCTGAATTATAGAGTAATAAACGATCATAGAAATTGAAAAAGTATAGTAACATCGAAACAATAAATAAAATAGATATGTCGAAAAAGAAGCACAGAACCGTATTTTTCGGACTTTACGATATATGTGTTGTAAATATCATAAAATAAATAACAAAAATTAAACAAACAGTGATGATATAAGTTGTAGAAAAGACTGTCAAAATGGAGCCTACAAAGCACAGCCCTATTTGAATATTTATCTACATTTTAAATTATATAAAACGATATAAATATGAAAACAGGACCGCAAGACTGATAACTGTTAAATTGGTTCTGAAGTGGAGACCTCATACTGGTATGCTGAGTGTGGAGCGACTATATACGTAAAGCAGTGTAGTAACTGGAGAATAAGAGCCGAAGCCGATGTAACTTGGGTGACTCAGTGACCAGTGACCCAGTGGACTAAAAAAAGGCTGAAGACGAATAATATATGCAAATGAAATTAACATGTACCGCCTTGACATGATAAATCAGAAATATAAAAACAAGCCTTACACTCAAAACATTCGAAATTCGAATTGAAACGTCTTTAAGATGAGAACTTATATCGTGCTACCCTACATTTTTCACACGAGAAGAGAATTATTACAATCTCCATCTGTACTTATCTGCCGTATTTATTACAGTACTGACCATTAATAACAATGTCTGTAAGCCCTAAACAGTGATCGAGAACTCATTTGAGTTTCAAATTTTAAAGTGGACGCTATTTATTTCAGTAAAGGCCAAATGAATTTCCAAAAGGCAACTTAATAGACCTTAACGTTATTATTAAATTATTATCAATTACAACACCAGAATATTGTTAGGGAAATTGTGTTAAAAGATACGAAATCATCGTAACTACAAAAATACGTATTATCGGTCGAGCTGTCCGAAATTATGACTTTCTCTTTCTTAACAAAGAGTATTAAGAGAAATAGCATGAACGTAACGAGTATTGGATACTTTATATTACGTGGACAAACACTTCTTTTATACAATGTAACAATAACAAAATTAGATAATTTTTCCAAAAAGTATGAAGATATTAGATGTGACTCTACTATAATTCATATACAATTTTCGAATTTCGTCGTCGATGGAAAGATGTTTATCTCAAGGCTGTAACTCAAATATTATGAATTTTATTTTAGTAATACAATAAGTCTTAAAATAATAATCTTAAAATAGAAAGTTTTTCGAAATAAAATGCAATCTTAAAACCAAAACAGTTCGTGCTGCAAAAAAATCTATATTTTGTGTGTCCTCCTGGCCTGTCTCTTGGCCTAAGCAACTAACTACATAAAAACATGAAAAACTCAATAAAATGCTGAAAATGAATAATTAAATACAATTTATTTACTTTGGTTGAATGACGGAAAAATAAAGGTTGCTGTATTAAACGACTCACTTTTACATTTATTTAACACAACAATTTGACAGTTGAACTGAAAATATCTTCAAATATATTTTCAGCACAATAGACTTGCCATATCTAAAATCCTTGTTTTCTTGAACTGAATTATGAACATTATTTAAAACTTTTAATCAATATTTACAACAAGAAAACTTCTCTCTCAAAATGATACCTAATTTTTACACGCATAACGTGATTTGATACAAAAACATCCATGTCAACCGAAGAAAAGACATTTGACATATTAAATAGACAGCGCTGACAGACTTTCTAATTATAACAGCTATTCAAGCATAGATTAAATACATCGTATCCACGATTCAAATGATATGTACTAATAAAATTTATTGCTCAAAGATAAAATAATCTGTATGTTACAACTGCAGAGGCTTTTTTTATAACGTTTACGTCATTTCGTTTTGCGCCTTTTTACATCGTTTTATTTTGATTGGAAAAGGAACACAGAGTAAATAATTATGTCAACAAGGATTTAGTTCCTCGTCTGCCCGCCATGCGACGCTAGAAGCGCATCGAACCTCGATGTTATAAAACTGTCAATTCATAAAATACATTTCATCGCATTCTATTACGGAGATCAAGTGTTCTCGTACAATTTAAGGAATATTATAATTAATATTATATGAAATCACGCAACTGACCAACATTTATATTGGTGATTATTTAAGTTACTGTGTATTAGAGCGTGTAATTTAGACATTACAGTGTTCCGTTCAATGACAATTTCAACTGAACGTAGCGTTGGAAGCGTTTAGCTTTGGACGACGTTGTAGCCATGTTGGCACACGCCTGCGGAGCGAGGCGTTCCGGGTTCGCGTTACGACCGGAGCAGATATATATGTATAAATAAACTTTTATTTTTGGTTTTTGTATTGTTATTTGTGATTTTACATTTGTGTATGCCCTTGACATCTGCAGCATAGAGACCTTGGTGCAGAGATGTGAGTGCGTGAGCATTTATTTAAAGCCTTTATCACCCAAATATTACGTGTCTATGATCGCGGTTTACATCTTTTAGTTAAAACTATTATAAATCAGAACAAGTCTATGTCATTACCACACCATTGCTCTAGTAAATAGTTTAGTAATGTTTAAAACCGATTTTTTACTGTGCACACTAGATGACAAAATATTAACCGTTTAAATACCTATTATCCATTTTACTTTCCATATTTCATTACATAAAAATGGGAACCTTACAAAATGATGATGAATTCTTCTAAACATCGCATAGTTTATACAAAATACAGTCCCTAATGATTCAATGCGCATTACGTAAAAAAAAGTGGTACCAAACATTTGGTACGATTGATCACTTAAACAAAATACGATATTCCTCCAACTAGATAGACACATGAGCAATACCCATAAGTACGAAAATCACAAAACATTCACTCGTAAAATAAGTCTGTTTACAGAACTATAAGCACAACAACAAACCACTCGCTTACAAGGTACTACTTTAAAAAATACTTTTTTTAAATATTTCATTTGGCTTGCAAATATGTGCAGTAAATTCTTATTACAATAGTTTGTTAGTTACATGCATTGGTGTGAAGACGAAATTTCTCGTAAGTGTATTTCACGAAATATAATTTAGGCAATTTGGCTCGTCTTATCGTTAACAAAAACGTTTGTCTAATTTCAAATTTTGTTTTTCTTCGT
Source organism: Megathymus violae (assembly GCA_003671415.1). Classification (NCBI taxonomy): domain Eukaryota; kingdom Metazoa; phylum Arthropoda; class Insecta; order Lepidoptera; family Hesperiidae; genus Megathymus; species Megathymus violae. The sequence goes on from PDGT01000075.1 coordinate 852,002, forward strand.
TTTAAAACAGTAAGAAAATTATTGGGAAGAGAAGGGAAAAAGATAAATTGGCAACATATAAAAATTTGATTGATTTTAGAAAACAAACTCTAGGATATTTTTATAAAATTTTATGTAATTATAGAAATAGTTGAAATAATAGTTTTAATTTATTAAATTTAAACTATTTCAATGCAATTTATGAGACAACAGTTACAGAGTATTTCAATAACAAAGCAACCCAAATTATATTCGTGATACAATTACCGTTGTAAATTAAGCCATAAATCGAATACATCTTAGGAATACTCGCACAATCTTCACATGTAAAATAACGAAACAAAAACAACATTAAATCATTGGCGCCAGTGTACTTCTGAAAGTTTACATTAAGTTCTTATTACCGTGCGATAAAGATTATTGTACATCCGATGAAGAACATCGAGCTAAATGTAATCGATGTCGCCGAGCTCGCTTTCGTCACGGACGGTAGAATGACTCCTTTGTAGTGGCACGACTTCTCCGACGTGTCGTTGTTCGTCAGCTCGGTGTAGTTCGGGTAGTTCTGGATTTGGATTAACTGTAAAAAATATTTTTGTAAAAAAAATTATTCAGGTTATATTATGGTTTAAAAAACCTTTGAAAACTATCTTAGATATTGACCAAAATTAAAGGTCCAAGAGTACCAAGAATCATCTATGGCTTTAATGTTATGCGTGTTGAGACAAATAGAGAGAGAAAAATAATAAAGAAATACGTTTATTACTGTTAATAACAAAGTACTTATTTACATAAAAATTTCCAAAAAATATTCGGCTTATAGATTCAGCTCTTTCAAAGTTTTATTATTAGATTTCAGTTTATAAAGTATTAGCGGCCCGCTCCTGGGTTTAAAAAAATAATTTTATTGTCCCGATATTTATAGGGTACGTTCATCGGGAATAAAGTACCATTCCAATGGTGAATATTTTTTCTAATAGATTTCGTGTTTCCAGATATTGCCTTCCGCATATATACAAACTCACAGAATTCGGACTCCCTCTTTATAATATTAGATTTGTTAGATAGATATATTTGTTATTAATGGCATAGATTTGTTATTAATGAGTCCAACGCCACATATCTCACTGAATCCTGGTGTATCTAATCATGAACTACGAAACAAATGTATTATATGAATATGACTTCAATTGCTGAGGTGTATTGTAAGACAAAGGATCGCCTCCAGACACACCCGTTTCATACGATCGTATGAAAGATAGTATGGATATCGCGATGAATAAGCCATCATGTATTATCTGAAATAATAGCATTATGACCATGGGGTTATGGAGTTCCGTTAACGTAACCTAAATTATCGGATGTGCGAAATAAAAATACATCCAAACCATAACCGAATCCGATAAAAAAGTTTCGGATAATTTCGAATAGGGGCAAAATATAAATTAAGAACGTTATGGTAGGTTATCACCGGCCGAGCCGATACACTAGCCACGTCGCTCTATCTTCGGTTTTTATTATTTAATTTTTAAGGCTAATGTTTTTTTCTGTGATTATAATACCACATAATATCTAGAAATAAAGTCAAACCTTCTAAATACAATATATATTTTTCTCAGTCGTAAATCATGTAATATCCGTAACCGAAATTATCCGAAACAATCGGATAATCCGAAGTAATATTATATCCGTAACCGTAACCGAAACCGGTAAAATATTATTCATATATCCGTATCCATATCCGGATCCGGAATTTCATATCCAAGACTGCGAGTTATGTCACGTGACAATGACAGTTAAACCTGCTGGTGTTATGTAGCCATTGCGACCCGTGGCCACCCTTAAACTCATTCGTGCAAGTAATAACTATGTATTTGTACGTATAGTCAAATATTATAAAGCCAATTTGTTGGGGAATTTGATGGGGATTGAGAATTATGTAAATGAGATGATTCTATTTATAGAAATAAACTTAACACGGAGTGTCGTTGCCGAAATGTGAAATCGCTTGTAACGGAATGATGAATTTATTCACACAGAGACCCTTGGGAGACCGAGTCCACAACACAAACATAATACTCAATCGTGTTCCAAATCGCACTTTGAATTCAAACGTTATAAAACGCTTTTAAGAATCAAATTATCGATGCCATCTGTCTTAAATATGCGCTAACTAAACAAAAATGGGCATAATATAAATATGTCGGAAAATATACAACAGTTATGGCGTTTATTTATTTGTGTTTATATGTAGTCTATATTAATAATAAGACTGTTCTGGAATCGAATTTATACAATCCAAATTATTTGGATTTATTGGCTGTGAATTTGTATAATCTATTTTTTTTTTGGCTATCCGTATGTAGGTAGATAAGGTTACATAAAGGAATATCTATTTATCTTGACTTAAACAAAAAATCCGATGAAATTTTATAATCGTAAATGATCGATCAACCCAAGCAACTTCCGGTAATTAGACGGGGACCGCTCCTGTCAATTTTTTTTTTGGAGTGCTTCCGTGCGCTCGTCGTACCCGGTTTTGCGGATCATAATAGTGTTTAGTCAAGACAGAGGCGTTTTATCGATGTAAGGATATAAAGAAAAAAAAACGAACATTAATTTCGCTATAAATTCCAAAATAAGGTGAACATATCCAGAAATAGATATTAGTTTTGCAGTGCAGTAGGTATGCAGTATAAGAACTTTCAACACGGATTTTATATAGGTTTCTTCTTTCTGCTTTCTATAGGTCCTTACTCATAAAGACTTGAGGTCTAAACAAAAGGACACAATAATAAGAATTATTTAAATAAGTTAATTAGCTTTACCATCGAAGGCCACATAATCGCCATTTACCATCAAGTCGGATTGTCGTTAAGCACAGAGTTTTAATAGGTAAAAAAGAAAAGACTCTTGTTCTATAATAGACCAGATTGAGACCCAAACAAAAGAAGATAATACTCACGGCCCCCCAACTGTTGTCTCTCTTCTTACAGAAGGTCATATGCCAGCCCCAGTAGAGGGTTTTCTCGATTTGCTCGGTGAGCAGCGGCTCCGACCACGCCATGTCGTTCAGGTGAGCCATGAACGTCTTGTTACGGAACTCCGGCGGATCTTTGATCACTAGAGCCTCTGTGGATGTGCAAAGGTTATAAATAAACGAAGCTCTCAATGTCAAACTCTTTTTGATGTTCCTATTTTAATTTGTAAATAAAAATTTATGTCACTAATTTTCGATCTGTACTTAAAAAACTAAACAATTGCCTCCCGTAGCAAAATGTTAATTTGTTATTCGTACAAGAAATAATGTGAGTATTTTTTTTTATCTAGTCATTCTAGACCGTTGAGGATTCCCTCTGAAGCGGCAATGTATAATTAAATATTTTTTATTAAACACTAATAATGAGTCACAATTTTTAATCTATCATCTAAAGATCGTAGACCGTGACAGTGGTCAATGTCTGACCCGAACAGGATCAGACCTAGAAGCCCGGCTCCGACGAGAAGGTTAAAAAAATATATTAATTAAAAATATATATTAAATAAGACTAATCACATGAAAACCGAGGGATATTGAAATTAAAATGTTTTTTGAAGTAGGTGAAAAGGACTTTCCGAGAGGAGAAGTGGTAAGACACTCCAAATAACAACATATATTTTAGTGACCGCTACAAATAACACATGCTACTTATAATTAAAGATCAAAGTCAAATAAATTGGTTAATATGGACATGGAGGATTGCTTTTGATATAGCGAAATGAGAAATAAAATAATTAAAATTATATTTTTACATTGTCAAGAAGAAGAAGACCGCTACTTACTCAATAAACCAACCCCTTGATCGTCTCCTTGCTTGATGGGGTCGTCCGCGGTACTTTGCTTGATGTCAAACTCTAATTTGGGTGGCAAAGCATCTAAGTTCCTGTTACCAAAAAACAATCAATATTAAACTCAAAGACCCAGTTTTTAACAAATGTATTCTTATGAGTAAAAATCATAGGATTGCAGCTGATATCACAAAATTTTTAGTAAACGTTATTAGATTTTCACAAATTGATACAGTATTTTTTGTATTTTTTTTTTAATGTCAATTAATTTATATTAAACTAGAGGACTTTGAAACGTAGTCCTGTAAAACAAATTTCCCGACAGCCGATCATAGTGCCACCTATCTGATCCTAATGTGACTCAAAGCTGTCCAAGGATCCACTTTGCATAAAAAAATGATCTAAATCGATTGACCCGAGGAGAAGTTCAGTAACATGCACACGTACAGAAGAATTTTATGTATGAGCATACTAACCCTGATGACAAGAAGATTTTCTCAACATCAATCATGCTCAAGCCGTAGAATTCTTTAACTCCAAACGTTTGGAAGAACTCCACTACAGGCGTCATTGAGTAGCAACCGGCCAGCTCGGTCCGAGGGTAGTATAACACGAAGGACAGACACATCTCCTGGAAAATAAGTAAATGTTAGAGCTAGCAACACAAAACTATACAAAATATATGCTCAAATATCTTGACGAGGGTATTATACAATTGACTTAAATCCGTTTCAATCCACGTAATTTATATGAGAGTATTTTTTTCTATCTTAGAAAAATAGCTTCTTTTATTCTGGTATCTTTATGTATTTTTTCGAAGGGTATAAATCGGTTTAAATTTTTTTAATTATTTAAAATACCATTTCATTAATTTTACAATTAATTACGTAATGTTGTAATATTGTAGAATAATTACACTAAATTTTTTTAACAATTTATACTTTGTAATATATTTTATAAATTACGAGATAAAATTTTAATAATCTGCACTGTTTTAACTATCTATAAATTTTTAAAGTAAAATGAAATGGCTGTGGAAAGGTAATAGATGATTTTAGTTGTGTTACTCGTACCTGGGAAGCAGAATATCCTCCCAAAATTGGCTTATCTCGTGAGGTACTGTCATATGTACATTCAGTGATCAAAGTATCTCCCCTTAAGAATTTTCTTCCTCCTGGTACGATTCGGGATTGTTGGTAACGTGCATCATATGAATTTTCCTAAAAAAAATATTTAATCGCTATTAAAAACAATGCCATCTATCTTTACTAAAAATAACTATTAGATCATCAACCTTTCAGATTCAGTAGACTATATACGTGTTAACTTTAAAGTTATAGGAAACTACCAAAAGATGGCGCGATACAGATAAACCTAAAAAGTTCATAACAATTGGTGATAGATGGTGTTAGTTTGAACAATATAATAAACGACAAGAATCTCGATTGAATTGCTGCAACTCCGTTACATTAGGTTGTTACACAAGCAAAGCCCCTTTTTACAACCTCTGCTTGGTATAAATATGCTTGAGTAGCTTTAACATATAACGTTAGCGAATATTGAGCGAGTGATTTTTACAAGCGTTACCGTGAACATGCGTAATATAACGCGTAGTATAAAATACTAATCGCATCATAACACACATAATATTATGACTGAATTATATTATGGATATCAAATTTGGGATCCGGATATGGATACAGATATATGAATAATATTTTTAAGGTTTCGGTTAAGGTTACGGATATGAAATTATGTCGGATTATCCAATTATTTCGGATAATTTCGGTTACTGATATAGGAAATTTATGACTTGTAAAAAATTATATAATGTATAATGAATAAGTTTTATGTAGTATTATAATTACAGAAAAAACGAATTAAATAATAAAAAGTGTCTAAAATGAGAATGACGTAGATAATGTATCGGCTCGGTCAGCGTAAACCAGTCATAAAGTGCTCTATATTTCTCTGCTCTCTAGACTCTGCTTCTATCCGAAATTATCCGAAACTTTTTATCGGATTCGGTCACGGTTTCCGATATTCGATAGTTTCGGTTACGGTTACGCAGCTCCATAACATTCCTGGACTGAATCATAATGAAGCACTCTTATTAGATAATGTAAACAATGCTGACGTAAAATATACAGCGGTTCAGGTGAAAAAAATATATTGATGAAAAACTCACCTCGGAAATTCTTGGTAACTCCTGTGTCCCTCGTATATGTTTGAGGGAAATTTTCTTAGCGGTGCCGTGCGCGTGTAACAGAACCGACACTATGTTGATACCTTCCTCCGGCATCGTCTGTAGCGAATCAACAATGGAATTAAATATTGTATTCACGAATATTACATGCACGTAACAAATTTATATAAATGTATTTTTTTTTAATTAAGCCATTATAAAGAAATCCAAAACTCCAGGAGATACGGTCGTTATTGACATTGAAACAAATTTTAGAATAGTATTTTTTATAATGTCCATGTAAAATTAATTTATATAAAATTATCATTTTTTTTAAAGTAATCTAACTAAACTTAGTTTAAATTCATCCCTATAGTTTCACATAAGGATTACTTCACTATATAATAAAAATTGTTTAATACAATATACTTAGAGCGTAATTCTACGCATATGATATGCATGGGTTGACCAGGGTTATGTAACACCAGATAGAATGTGGCAATCGTTTAATACTTCAATTATTCAGATTGAATATTGAATTATACTTTATATGTAGGGCCGTCCGCAACTAAATGTCCCTAGTAGGGTTCCATTTACTCAATAATTTTCACAAAAGTCGTCCGCAATCAATTAGGTTAAGCCCAAGATAAATTATTTCTGATAGAACAGACCCAACTTTCGACTTCTACCGCAGCTTAATTAATCTCAGACTGCCCACGGAACCTTCTAGACAGGTCGTGTGGAGTGATACACAAACAGAAAGAACCCTTACCGCGTTTTGGAAGGGCATTAATATATAACATTATAATTATTCCGTAATTCCTATATAGACCTTGTCAAATATGTAGACAATATTACGGTATTCTGTGAAGTGGTAGCCAAATGCGATTAAGCACCCCCTAGTTCTTACATTGTGATACTATAGAGATAATCGCTAGTTCCAAATAACGATAGGCGTTACGATCAAAAACGGAAATTGAGCCTGGAAGTGACAAAAAAACTTTACGAGGTCATTTATTTGGCAGGATCAACGAAATGGAACCTTATTCGATGGCCATACGGTTGCAAATGAGAACGTTTTGTGTTTAAGTTTGAGCACTTAAGTTTTGTTATTCTGGAGCTTTCTCCCTTGCCTTCGCAATATCATTGCGGTCGATGCCAATTGCCAAAACCAATATTAAATGACACTCAAAACAAACTTCTGCAACGGAGATGTTTTGAAATTAATAGAAACCCAACAAAGTTAATGTATATTCTGTGGGTTCATTTTGATATACGTGAAGTAAAAAACTTTCAGAATGTGGTTGGAAGCGAACTGTACTGATGGTATGATTTTGGCGTCATAACGAGATTAAACCATCCTTAACTTAAAACTAATTTTACGTTATTGGTGCACTCTGCGAAACAAAAAAAGCAATTACTCACATTATTAGTGCACTCCTGGCTGCAAATACCGACAGTGCGGTAATACCTCTGCTTGGGAGGTATCATGTGTAGAGCTGATATGCCTACACCGGTGCCTAGCAGTGCTGCATCATGAGCTCGTAACGCTGAAGTGTAGTGGATTCTGATGCCCGAACTGTCCAGCACTACGAAAATACAACATAACCAAATCTTTTTTATATAATTATAACTTCTTTAATGCTTCTATTAATGATTGCATAACGTCTAAAATTAGAAATAAGAAAATGATTTCTTGTATCGAAACAAAGGTACATTATTATTTAAAGATCCAATAGATGAATCTATAATTGTATTAAATAAACTTTCACACACTCACCAATCGGTCTAAACAACGAACATCCAAAAAATCTATATCTCCAACCAAGCAATAATTATATTTTTATAAAATGTGATTATGTTATGCAATGACCCGCTTATACTGTGTCCTTCATCTATGCACAGAATAAAATTCTAACTGATCACTTTCTGTACATTAAGGATATATGAGAAAAACAACTATCGAGGGTCTTTATTAACGCGATAGAACCCAAAACAATAGTTGTTAAACTTTTTGTCCCTTTGTCTGTTTCTCTGTGCTTTGTTTACGTTAATCTTATCCGATTTCGTTATGGTTTTCACTAATATACTGCGGTAAGCGTCACTTACGGTTCAAAATAGTTTCATTGCAATCCGCCCATTAATATTAAGTTATGAATTCATATATTTGTAATAGAACGAGAAAAACCAAGTCCCAAAACGATGCAGGTGCTATCTCTAATCGTAAGTATATAAAGATTATATAATATTCATTTACAGGTATGTTAATTGTAATATATTACTTAGATATTTCTCTTTAATTATGGCTCTCGTAAGTTAAAAAAGAAAAGATAACAATATGTTAATTGCTTTCGATTACAAATTTTAAATATGATATTATTTTATTGATTTCAAACCAAAATTATTCTGATCACGAGATCTGTTCACGAAGTTATTTAAGTTATATGAAGCCTTATGAGTTATACGATCAAAGTAACGAGACGGATGTTAAAACAAAGAAAATTAGGTAGACTTAGTTCCTAAGAGTTCCGCATAAGGGCACTAAAACGAGTTGCAGGCAAGAATCCACAAGGATTCCATACTGAGGTCCTTACAACGATGAGTGTTATAATATAAATAGAAGGTAGTTAATCAAATTTATTACAAAAATTATCGTTGATTCGTTTAAACTTTTCGATATGGTCAAGTTTATAATTCAATTTCCAATACAATACGAAGCAAGTCACACAAAGAGATGTTAATACACACGACGTATTGAGAACAAAATGTATCAACCAAGACTTGTCAGTCGGCAGTTACCTGTTTTGTTATAGGTCAAATTCTTCACCGCAGTGTCCATAATAAAATATTAAATAGTGAGAAAAAAATATGTCATTGCATATGGATGATCCCTTATTAGCCTTCTTCTATGTTAGCTGTCTGTGGTGCTGTATTAAGTTAGCGATACATTCAGTTTCTTACCTTCATGCAATGCCTGATTGTCATAATGAACTTCAAGCATATAGAAGGAGACGCCACCTCTCTCGCCCAGCGGAATGCCGACGTTTTCGGGGAGAAATTCGCCTGCAATATTAATATGAGATATATAGTAATATTAATTGTTATGGCACGACTCGAAATGGAGGTTTATGAACCTCAATTTAGAGACCTTATGAGATTGTGATGGCGATATATTAGGAGTATATTAAATAGGGTTACATAAAGATTTGTTAATATTTTTCTATAAAAACTGCTCCCATCCGCGCTCCGATCCGATCCCAAGTGCGATTTTAGGAGTTATTCGAATATAAAATAAAAGAACAAAAGAACGATCAAAGGCTTCAATCGATTACTGAACAAGAATCACGTAGAATAAGTAGATAGAAAACATATCATAATTTTAATTATATGACTTCTGAAAATATCTCTATTCATAATTTAACTTGAAGAATTTCCTAAAATCAAACTTAGGTTCACAAGGTGCAAATCTGGTCTAAGAGAATAATTAGTAAGAAAATTCGGGTGTCATATGGAAACGGGAAATCGACGCTAAAATATATCGATGTGCCATGTGCGGTGTTATAGTGATCATTTATTTCAACACATTTCACGTATCAGGGCAACGAAAATTATAAAAGTTTATTAAACTAAGTTAATACCTTTCGAACCCATAGCCCAGGCAGCGATTGGTGTGACACAAGTCACCAGTTCAGGAGGTCTCATCGGCCCGAAGAACCCAGGTCCTTCTGCCCATTCGTTCCACTGCCTTTTGTCGTGGTCCTCCACACATTCGTATAACACCATGTGATGTACTGGCGATAGAGAGTTCTTCTCCAAAACCGCCTTCCCTCCTCTTATGGGTCTGCTGTCGATGAGGGGCTCGTACCCAACTATGTGATGTTTCATGGGCAAATCGGGCGCTTTGAAAACTTTGCACCAGAAAAGCGTTGCCATGTCATGTGGTATTTTGAGCTGGAATGTTTAGTAAATAGTTACGAAGTGTACGATGGCGAGCAAGGAAAAACTATTACAATGCCGGAGTTTGTAAGTATGCAATGCAAGACGTTAATTTTTTTCACAGTTTCTAGCTAGCCAATTTTAAATCTTTGACATAGTATACAGGATCTTTTCAAGATGTGACTCCTGCTCGAGGACCTGTAGTCGTATCGTATATGTACCTTTAATTTTTGAGGATATCTTACTATCTTAAATCATTAGAAAATTGTTGAGTAATGTTTTCAGAGTATGTGATGCCTGCTAACCGGAACAGGCTTTTATTAATTGAGGTGTCCAATAAAAGTAGGTACATTAGGTACGTGTATGACAAAGGTATAATGGTGCTTCATAATACGTTCATTTCTCATAGAAACTAAAATACTTGCCTTTTTGTGGTTAACAGTCTAAATTCTAGGAGTGTTACTCACATTCGTTATCCTGACATCCCAGTAATTGAGAGGAATCGTGTCAGGTTTCGACATAGGTTGTAGCAGTCGCAAAGGTCTGGAGGTCTTGATGTGCTTGGGCAGTTGTCCATCGGAGCCATCAAGTCCCATTGCCCAGAGAACTTGTGTTGTGTCCTCCTGGAAACATAAAATATAGATGGAAAATTTATACATTTCGCCTGCAATGGCAATGCCATCATAAATCGCTGATTCTACTGTATTGTGTTTGACTACAGTGGAAGATTGTTAGGCCATATAAGTTTATTAACTTCAACTGTAGGTCTTATTTATGTTAAATTCAAACTGAAGCATAAAATATTATGCGAACGGCATTCCATATTAAATTATCCGTAACAATGCCTATTTTTATTCACCTTATCCCGTAGTACGTGCTCATAAGAAGTTCGAGAATTTATTCATTCTTGTTTCCCTATCCCGGGGAGGCGCAAAAATGAAACTTTCTTATGTGTTCAGAATTACCCTATGTCCCAGACATGGGATAAAAACCTGACATTTTCATGTTATGTCATTTACATTGAGGGGGTAATTCACAGAAACTTAGTAGTTCTTGTTGTCCCTTGTTTAACGTTGCGTGGTTTTAAACATTACTTCCTAAAAATAAATTTAAAATATCTAGCTATTACACTAAAAGTTGTTACGCGATATATATATATATAAAATTATGAATATGTAATGTGTAATACCTACCAATATGTAATAGTGGTTTGAACATTTATCTCTGACATGCGTTCGAATCTCGCTTGCACCTCGAATTTTCAAACTATGCTTCCATATGAAACTGATTATCACTTGGTTTGGTGGAGGCCAAAATAGTGAGGAAAGTAGCACGCGTAAAGTACTCTATATTTGTCTCAAAGGTGTAAAAAAAAAAGGTGTAAAAAGTCTGCCAATTTGCACTTGGTCATCGTATTGGTGTGACCTTTACAACTTAGTAAGGGGATTTCCGAGTCCAGGAGTAGAACTAGTATACGAGTAACTATGAAACGTAATTTCGGTAAGTATAGTGCATTTACTAGGAGCCTTCAGTCTTGTCTTGAATAACTTTACTTACCAGTGGTTAAAAAAAAGAAAAAAATATTCGTTTAAGCCAAATATTAAAACATAACGAAGAAAGTAGAAGTAACTATTGTCGACTAGCAACCAGGTGACTAGTTTAATTCTGCGGCAAAATTTAAATCTTTAAATATATTGTTGACTTAATTTAAGTGCTTTTAATATGATTTATTTCCCAAAGGATATTTTTACAGGGAAAAAAATCAAATAAAAAAACACATTTATTTGAAATATTTATACGGAATACCTTCAAACACAGTAAAAAGGGGGACCCTGGAGAAAAAATTATTAAGCCCTCACTTGAGACGCATTCTTAATTAATCTCGCCCAAGCATCTGGCGATCACTGAGAGCTACTATTGCTTTATATATCGCGTGTTATTTATATAGCTTGTGGCATCGGAGGTCCAGACGAATCGCAATCCGCAATAGATACCACGCTGCATTTTTGCGATGTCATGTGCATCGTCTGCTAAGGGCTGTCAAAACTTTTGAATCGATTTCAAAAATAATTATATTAAATTAACAGTTGCAGTAATATTTCAATTTATTTGTAATTTTGTTATCATGGTGTAGGCAATATTGAGTACCAGTAATAACGATGCTTCTTTATTTATCGACAAATATCTTGTTTCACTCACTTTGTACGAGTACATACATACATATACAACTATACATATAATTTTTCAAGTATCCGAATAATTAAGTAATTTCTCGTAAGTGATGTAAAGAAATTGTTGTCGACAAATGAAGTCTATGCAAAAGATCGTAATATACCTCATTAATATGTAAAAACAAAAGAATCATATATAACAAAAGAATCATATATAATGTAGCTAACATTATACACGATTTTGTAATACCCATTATACAATCAGATCGGTACAAATTTATCAATTAACAAAAAAAAATACGTAATAGGCAAAAATAAAATGCTGTTGTTTTCATCTGGCACTATTAACTATTTATATTTATGTTAAAAGTATCATTTATTTAAAAAAATATCTAATAATTCCGCACACTGCCAACCCTATTACAGAGTCTTTTCAATGAATCTTCTGCTACGTTTACACAATTGGCGAAAAAGACATTCAGACATTATCAGGCGACTTTCATTTCAAGTTACATTGATCATAAAGCCTAGTTTGGCTTGAACGTTTCTGGTTGTTCACGTAGAAATAAACTTTGCGTACCCAAGGCATATCTCAATGTCCGACACTGAATAATTCCCCGTACGTGTATGCAGTGCAGGGATAAATAAACGTATGCAATTTGGACTCATGGGTTGCGAAAGCTTTATCTACGTCAACAGTCGACAAACGAGCAGACGAGCCACCTGATGCTAAGTGGTCACTGCTGTCCATAATACTAAAGTTCATATTACTAAGTCATTGCCGGTCACTACAGAAGCGGAGAATTCAATTATTATTAACTCCCAATACTACATCCAGAATTCATCAAAATAATTCGTCATTCATATTATGCTGGGTAAGCCCAACAAACACCATCAGCAGGGCGAACTATTCGCAATTGCTTGGACTCAAAGATAAAGTGGAGTTCCTTACACCTTTACATTTGCAAAATAAATACCAGTAACACTTCAGTTTTAAAATAACTTAACCATTTAGGTATGTACGTATTTTGTTAATATACTTATTTATACATGTGATTTATTGCTTCTATTATCGTTTCGAAAAGATATACGAAAGTACTCACACCAATAACGAAGTCCTGTCTGTCACACGTGTCCAGCATCCTCCTGAACTCCACAGTGGTGTGCGTCTCGTTCTGGTACCCTGATATCAGTTCGTAGTTCTGGACATCATCAGCTATCGTCAGATCGTCGAACTCCGGCCCGTGGCAGTCCTGAAAGAAGTACTTTAAATTTAACGGTCTATGCCAACGGACAAATGTTTTCTTTGAATTAACTTTAACGAGAATTCGGTATAAGATGAATCGATACGACCTAAACTCGTCGATGTTTGGTTGCGTACAAAATAAAATTTTCAAATAGATTTGTTTACTGAACAGACAATGTATGTCAATATGTGGTTCAATTTCAAATAAAGACGACTAACGTATATAAAGTATATATTTATAAAAAAAAGTGAAGTTATTTTAAAGTAAAGTTTAATTTTGTTTAGTCAAATACAAACAAATAATGAGATAAAACACGAAGATTCAGTTAACAATTTACATACGGGCGAAGATTTCATTGGCTGATCTGATTGTATAAGGTCATTATAAAAAAATTATCGTAATTATTCAAACTTGTGAGCGCTCAATGATCAAAATTTGACCATAATTGGTTATTTTTTAATTTAGAACTTTTCGATGTTCTTTTGTCACAGTATTTGTACCTCTATAATGATTGCATACAATTTATTTGAATTTTGTTTGATCACTGATTATTATATAATCTAAATAATCTCTCTCTTGGAATGGGTTTCTACTGCGGAGGGATTAAATTAGGGATGCTGCGGATATAAAATTTCCGATCTGGATATGCATATATGAATAACATTTTACCGGTTTCAATTACGGTTACAATATGAAATTAATTCAAATTATCCGATTGTTTCGGACAATGTATATTACGGATATTAGTACTTTCTTTCTCGGCTGACTGTCCAGTGTTACTCATGTCCATGAGCGAAGTTCGCCAGTTACCATCCGGTGGTTCGTCTGCTCGTTTGTTGGCTATTAACATAAAAAACGATGATTTTATACTTGGAAAAAATATGTAATGTACGTACAAGGTAATATTTTGACTTTATATCTAGGTATTATTTGGTAATATAATCACAGAGAAAGAAATAGCCTAAAAAATTCAATAATAAAAACTGTCTAAAACGAGAGCGGCTAGTGTAACGTTGAATATACGTGTCATATTTCATTTAGACTGTCGCTAAAAGAAGTTATTGGAAACTTTTTTATCAGATTAGGATAAGGTTTCTAAATCTAAGAGTCTTTACTAGCAGATGCCCTCGCTTCGTTTCAGAAAATCATAGCATCTGCATTTTTTTAGGACTGGGTTTTTCTCATTCTGTGAATTGGAAATGCATATATTAATCATAACTTTTTAATTTATGGACATATTGAATTGAAACGAACTGTAAATATTAAGTGACGCTTACTGAAATTAATTAGTGAATACAGTAACGAAATCGGATTAACCGTTTCTGAGGTTAGCGGGAACAAACGCACAGACAAAGAGACAAAATTTATAACAACTATTGATTTAG
>PDGT01000075.1:866924-877914 GCA_003671415.1 Megathymus violae
GTCTTAATACATCTAATATTCATTACCAAAATTACCCGCAATAATCGGATAAACTGAAGTAATTTAATATCCGTAACCGTTACAAAAACCGGTAAAATATTATTTATATATCCATATCCAGATCCGAAATTTCATATCCATAACATCCCTAAGGTGCAGCGTGACTCTGGGTTCTGAAGGAGTTCGCTAGTGGGTTGAAGCCAGCACAAATCAAATAACTGATCACTAATTTGTATTATAACTACGCACAAATATAACACAGTAAGCTCTTAAGTAAACGGTAAGTCGTTTATCCGTGCCACGTTGTGAAGATACAGGAAAATAAGATGAAAGCAATTACGTATAGTCGGATCTATATCCGACCTTTCCATCACAAATAGGGTTACCACATTATTGCATTCCCAACATTAATCCTTTTTTTGTTAAATGTACGACATTTTTTTTCTTTTTCTGCCGTTCGTGTGTTGGCAGTGCTAACGTTAAAAAGTGATGTATTTATTTATTTATTTAATTAAACTTTTGCACCATACAAACTGTAAAGTTACAAGGCGGACTTAATGCTAAAAGCATTCTCTACCAGTCAACCTTCGGAAAGTCAGAAAAAAACAATCAATGTATCTATTTATATGAAATAGAAGTGCGTTGAACTTAAAGTTTCCTCTGTGTTTCATCGAGCCTCATATCTACCAGCAGCAGCAAATACAGAGTACCTCATGATTCTTTCAACATATGTCACAGCTAAGTTTAACTTTGAAGGACTCTTAAATTAGTGAGAACTTTGGGAGTATCAGAATGTTTGACTAATATTAAATATTAAAAAGTTAACGTATTGACACACTTATACGAATATAACATATTAAATAAATATAAAATATTTTTAGTGTAAATAAACGGACATTTGCGTGGCAGCATAATCTGGATAACTAAACCGATTCATTTCATTGCAGGCAAAAATGTTTTATTTCATAGTTATATAACGAGACTGGTATTCATCTAAACTTATATCACAAAAACTGTACGAAATATATATATTTTTCTTTAAACTTATTTTTTCCGAATACGTTTTTCAGAATTTGTCAGCTGATACTTAAAAATATATTTTTATCGTGCTATAATGTCACGGGCCATAATGTTGGGCTGTGTATGCCATTCACAACTATAAAATTTAGTTTGAAATATCTACATCCAACTTCAACTCAAATAAATACTCCACATCTTCATACACACCGCTTTTTTTGTCTTTCATTGACATTTATGGTGCGTCACCTTATATATTTTTTGATTTCAAATTTTACTTCTTATTCATCATTTAGCGATTCATAGAATGCCTCTAGTTTTCAAATTTTACTTACGTAGTTAACGTAGTCTCTGAATAAAATGCTTGTAACATATGGACAGATGGAAATAACAAATCTATAGGGGTTCCATTGTTGGCATTTGGCAGAACCCTAAAAATATATATTTGTTATTTTCACTCGCAAGCTGCCGAGCACGAATCATCCAAGAGTTGGCGCAAAACAAATTCAATACATGAGATAGAACGGCGTTCACGTTAGTAACAATTCAGGATGTTTTTATAGTAAACAGAGATGTTATAGAGCTCTGTAACCGTAACCGAAACGGTATCCGAAATAAAAATAAATCTGAAACCGTAACCGAATCCGATAAAAAGGTTTAGAATAATTTCGGGTACGGGCATAATGTAGATGAAATACGTTGACAGGTTTATACTGGTCGTGCCGATACACTTGCCGCATTGCTTCCATCTTTAGATGTTTTTATTATTCAATTTTTTAAGGTTTTTCTTCCATTATTATAATACCAGATAATACCTAGAAAGAAAGTCAAATTGTTACCTTGGAAATGCATTATATTTTTTTACAAGTCCTAAAATATCTAATATCTTTAACCGAAATTATTCGAAACAATCGGATAATCCAAATTAATTTCGTATCCATATCCAGATCTGAAATTTCATATCCATAACAACCCTAATAGTAATCATACTTTTGTCAGAGTTTCAAATTTCGCACATGGTAACCCTAGTGTCACAAACGAACTCTCAACGAAACAAAAGACAAATGATACAAAGTTAAGCTTTTGGCTGATGTGTGTAGGTGCTATGTTCGTATAGAAATGGTTTCGGACTGTTATTTCCAATGGGAAGTTGAGAGATAAAACACGAAATAATCTGATTAACTTTCTTTGTTTAAGGAAACGCTTGATATACATATGTTGTTCTGTTTATGTACGTTACAATATTAACGCTCCAGGTTTCGTTTGCGGGGTTTATTTTATTTTTAACCGCTGTGGAATAACAAAGGGACTAAACCTTAGCTATTGAGAATCGGCTGAGCATTCGAACGACTCGAACGAAGGGGAAGAAAGGTCCTTAAATGACGTCCATATCTCGGTAAACGGAGCACAGATCGCCCTCCCGTCTGACAGACTGATGATCTGAAGAAAATAGTGAGAAGCCGTTATATTCGGAGGTTCCAGGATTGGGGATTTTCGCAGCCATTATAAAAGCGCGTGTCCAGCAGTGGATTTTCTCTTTAAAGAAATCAATACTGTTTTGTCATAATCCGCTTTAAATAATATTGTTATGTTAAAGAGTGCAAAAAAGTACAAAGAAGAGCAACGTTCACAACATTAATTGGTATTAGGAATAAAAGTTAACTGATTGTATCAAATTTTAGACTTATATAAACTGATGGAAGATTCTTGCTGCTTCTTCATCCGGGACCATTGACGGTAGGGATTTGTTAAAGCGATTAGTTTGCCTTTCGAAAAGTGTTTGTAAAAACATTAATTTTTCATTAATTTAATTAATTCCTTCACTTGAAGTTACGTCGTGGAAAAAGGAATTTAATCCTAATGAAGCCTTTTAAAAACTTTTTGAATATCCAAGTGAACTGAACTGAGATGTACCGCATCATTTGATCAATAACAACAATACTTTTAAACTAGAAACAATTGAAAAACTATTTGAACTACAAATATTAACCAAATTTTTACCAGTAGAGAATTACTTGAACAACGCATACGGATCTAGTGATCAACGCAATAAAACAAACTTCTAAAGCACTTCAAAGCAACTTTGGGCGCGATTCAAAGTTGGATAGGTGACCGCTACTATCAAATTTTTTGACTACATTATGCTTTGGATGGCATAATTTTCATCAATAGCATATAGTATGATAGCAGTCAGTTCGGATGCCTCCTTCGTCCTCCTTGAATGAGGAACGGGGGTGCGCGTCGTTTGTAATATACGGCCTGGAGGTGGTGGTTTTCAAACAAGACCGGATGGGGAACTGTCTATCCCAAACTCGAAGAGTGGTCCAAAAAGTTGGAAGTGTATCCAACGACCTTCCAACCACCTCAATCACGAGGAGATCTATATACTACGGCGAGTTGTAAAACGTGAATACTAAACATGTAGGAAAATATAATATTCACATAGAGCGTTTTACGTATACAACTTTGTTCACAAACAGGCACGTTTCTAAGCATTTCGGGACGTTCCCTTGAAACGCCGAACTTTTGTATGCATATTAAATAACTTTCACAATTTCGCAGGTAGGATGGGAGAAGGTCGTTCATGAAGTATTTTAGTATGACAAAAATAGAAAATAAGTCTTGTTTTCGTGAACTAATGTTTTTATGAGATGAGGTGGAGTTTAAAATTAGCAATTGTGCTAGTTTATCTATCGTTGATTGTCTTCTGCAGGCCAGTTACAAATAGGTGTCTCTTCCACGTTTATGCCATGGGATAACTCTTAAAAGACCTTAACCCATTGACTGCCAGACATATTTAGAGCGTCTTGCTCTGGGTGCCAAGGTTTTATTTTGAAGAATACATGAAAGTTTACAAAATATAATTATATTAAGTTACTGATATAATATTGTAAGAGCATTTACAATAATTTTTATTAAAAAAAAAACACTACGAGATATCTCGTAGCTGGCAGTCAATGGGTTAATAATAAACTCATGCAAAATCGAAACAGTTATGATAGGATATTTATGGAGCTCCGCTTTGTAAATCCTTATTTTTCCGCATTATGGATTTTACTCCAATATTTGTTTCTCATAGCACAATATATAGTATAGCATACAATCGTTATTGTAACAGCATCAGTTAAAACAGGAGCTACCGTAAACTTTATACCTTTGTATTAAGGGTGGGCAAATAAATGCCTTCAAAGCAAAGACGGTTAAACATAGGCAACAGCTGATTCGTTTCTTAAAATAGATCGACAGATGGCATGTCAGAGGAATGCAGAAAGATTAAATAAATAATAATTGTACCTACCATCCACGCTAGTAAAGAGCCTTTATAAATAGCGGCTGACAATGAAATATTACTTCTCTCATTTCATACTCTATTCCCTTTTATTAATATTATATTACAAATTCCTATGAGTGCTTTTACTTGCGAAATTAATATACAGCAATCTAATTGACTTTTCTTACAATTGAGAACTCTAGCATATATTAAAGCAGATGCCTTCAGCTTACAACAGAGAGGTTTCCTTAATTGTCTAGTAATAAATCGGTAACTTGGGAAGTTCTTGAACCTCCCAAAGTCTTTAGCAAATCAACTTGTAATTGTGTTATTGTTGAATTTTAATCATTGTTGATTGATTAAGCGTTGAAGCGTTGATAACTCAACGGCATGTATTAATTGTAGGTCAATTTAATAATGATTTTCATTCAGTTGTTAAAACATACTTACTTCAAAGTATTATTAAGATGTCAAGTAAAACATATTAACATATCTAGTACTTTGGTTCCACCTATTAAGTCGCGGGTGTCTTGTCGGTATATAATCCCCCAACGAAACTTACTCTGTGACTGATTATCAAGCATGCCACAAACATCTCAATTTGAAGACGCTCTGTTAAGAGCATAGTGACTTATTATGACATAACTTATGTCTTTACTAGAAAAAAACCTGTGTTATAATACGTTATAAGTATGTCCAATATTAGTTAAACCTAGAGACATCAAAAGTGGTTAGAATTTCTCAGCGGTTGACTGATAAGCTCAGCTTATACATGTATGTTATCTAAGTTAAAAAACATTAAGTTTCGTTGATAGCCTTGGATTTCGTGCTAACGAGACGTGCTGGGTCTCTCTCCCCCCGATGGCCACTGGACATATACTATAAATGGGTTTTAGTCAAACACCAAAAAAAAAAAATAGAAATATAATGTTCGAGGTAAATGTGTTATATTAAAAACAGAATCATAAACTTAACAGAATTCAAATCCAGTCGGTTTACTACCATTTTGGCCATAGACAATGTTTAAAGATACAACTGACTACGTGTGAAAGTGACAATTGCAAGAGCGAGATAGCACTCTACAAGCCTGCTATAAATTTAGTTCGGCAGATGGGTACTTACTAGGCGTACCTACAATAAAGATACGTAATAATATCAGTATTTTTTCCGCCGGCAGATGTCGCGAGCACGTGCCGCGTGTGTGGAAGCACCTGGCCTCGTAATGATAGAGGGTTTCGTTCACCAAATGTCATCGCCCTTTCCTTGCAATCCTTTGTCATGAACCAGTTGCAAGACATCTTGAAAGAAATGCGACTAAAAGGCGCAGATAACCAACAAAAAGGTTGAAAATAAATTGAAATATACGTTAAGCCGCAATAAATTAAACTATCGTAAATATACTGTGACAAAAAGCAATGTACAAAAATGTTTTTTGAACGAGACAGCCGCGTCCCGTGATTTAAAACGGATCATATCACTTAACCACCGCGCCGGGTGTGACTACTTTCTGACAACCTATGTTTGTAGTTGCTATTTAACACAAAGTAGACCGCAGGCTTATATACTACTTTAGTATAAATAATAAATGTGGTAAAATAAAGTAACATTTTATTTGAAGTTATGTTGTACACTTTTTCAAAGTCGAGCTTCGCTATTGCTCCAATAAATCGCTACCGTAAATAGTCCCGTCGGAAGGGATAAGCAACTTCCTAAATAATTGTTTTTTTCACGGTCATTTACAATAATTACTGCTCTCTATGGTTATATATGGGTTTAAAGAAACTTATTGTCTTAAGAAATTATAAAAATGTCACTAAAGTGACTAACTTAAGATTAACATATGTGTATACCAGCGAACATGCTAAGAATTTTAATAAATATAACATATTTGTCAGTCAGTTTCATTCGAATTAAATTACATTAAATCTTAATATTTTTGATTTAGTTATGCTAATACTTTTTTTCAAATTTGTTTTTTTCATTAGTTATTTCCATATTTAGTCTGCGTTTCTTAGCAGTTTGGTTTGGATTTTATAGTTTTTAAATTTCAGAATGTATTTCACCATTTGTAATTATGTGTGTTAATATTATGGTTTTAGATTTAGATATATATCTATATCTATACTACTATATAAATTTATTGAGGTTCTCTGTATGTATTGAGACAACTCAGAAACGACTTGACCGATCTTAATGAAAATTGGTATGTGGTGAAAACATGCGATTGCGCAGATGATAGGCTATATAAAATCTATATATCTACATAAATCTGTAATGTCTATCTGTCTGTACATTCAATTTTTTTGTCAAATTTAATTATAAATATTCGTTTTAGACACACTGATATCAATTTGACCATCTCGAAAATTTTTGTCTGTCTATCTGTCTGTATGCCCCATTGTAACTCAAGAACGGCTTGACCGTTCTTCATAATTGGTAGGTATTTTTTTTTAACGTTAACACACTCACACCCCCGCATTAGGATTCCCTGTGTCGCGGGTGGCGTGGATATACACATATATGACATCACAAACACCCATGACCCGAGAACAAATATTTATCTGTCACATAAATGTCTGCCCCGGCCGGGTATCGAACCCGGGACCCCTCGCTCGGCAGGCAGGTTCACTACCAACTGGGCTATGGGGTCGTCTAATATCGTCGTCGGTATATAGTGAGGACACGTGATTGTGCAGATGATTTGTAATAATCATGCATATATAATTAATAGTCCAACCCGAACGAAGTCGGACGGGGCCGCTAATATAAATTAATAACTGTTTTAAAATTACTGGGTGTTAAGTAATCATAGTGAAATTACAACTTTGTAAGTTTATTCTGGGCTATTTGGAGTTCCGTAAGGTTAGTTAATAGCCTCGGCATCCTACGCTGGCGTCTTTCACGAGTATTTCGCCCCCTGCTTACTAAATGGCGCCACCATTCACATGCAACGACAGAT
Source organism: Megathymus violae (assembly GCA_003671415.1). Taxonomy (NCBI): domain Eukaryota; kingdom Metazoa; phylum Arthropoda; class Insecta; order Lepidoptera; family Hesperiidae; genus Megathymus; species Megathymus violae. Next base: position 874,172 of record PDGT01000075.1, read on the forward strand.
ACTATTATATATATATATATATATATAGAACAGACAGGGTTTCTAAGTACATATAGAGTATATTTTTAGTTGTTGGTGTTGTGTAATAACACTATATGCCGCGACCCTATTGCGTATGGTATTTTCATATTTTACGCCCAATCTGTTAAAATTATGAAAACACAGTGAGGGTAATATTTAAAAACGAAGTTTAAAAATGAATATTTTATTTTATTCTGTAGCATAGCTTAAAAAATTTGCAATCCTCCTTTGAGCATTCATTGCGTGATGGTAGTATAAAGGAATAAAAACGCTGACACCCGAATTCAAATCCTGGCGAGTTGTCATTAAATTTGCTATTCATTGTTGTACTTTTGATTGGATGACATAGCTTTCAACAGAGGACAAAGAAAGTCAAATGTGCAAATGATCTTGTATTAGGATATAAGCGAGTTAAAACGAAATTAAATACTGCTTGTCATTGAAGTGATAAGGGAAATCCTTTTTTCGAATTCGTAGCAACTGAGATCCTTGGCATAGCCGAGGCTGGCAGACGTGGCCTAAATGTCCGAAAATTCTCGTGGTGTCCAATATATTACTTATAGATAAAGTCTTCAAACAATATGTTGTCAACCGTGTGCATGATTCGCGCTGAATTATTTATAGTTGCGCGAAAGGATTTAGAATTTTATTTATTCCTTTATCTCTTAACAACAAGACCAGCACTATACTGATTTACAAAATAAATTAGAACATATTCCAATGCGGCATTTTCTGTATGTTTATATTAATACGATACTTTGACTGGATAACACGGTCTTGTCGCTAGTGAGTGATATAAAATATGTATAAGTATCAGAAATACACATATTAAACATTATGTATATTTTATTGTTACGCATATAGTCTGTTGAATATGTCACTTTTGAACGACTTGATCGATTGATCACATATTCACACAATATGATTGTTAAGACGAATATTAGATGATGGTTTGTAGCCATGACAGGTTCCGATAGTACTTTATTGATTGATTCTCATTGTTAAATGTATTGTAATCAGTTCATCAAAAGCTGCAGGTTACTTCTTAAATATCAGCTGTAAAAGATTTAATAACTGTACATTCTCTAATACATATACATACTTATACCTAGATCTAATCACGAACATCGCAAAAAATGATGCGATATAATAAACGTAATAAGCAATCTGACGTTCGTAAATCTTATAAATTAATTATGATTCATCCTCAGGCACGAACAGGTCTTTTGAAGGAACCATCGGAACGGGTCTGGTGACTCCGCGAAGTCGGCCGAGTTGAAATCACAACAATTAAACCCAGGATGTAATATAGCGAGGTTTTAGTGAATCGTGGGAATCGAGCACGAATCGTAAGATGCAAGTAGGGTTGGCACATCGGTATAAAAAACAAAAAAATATTTAAAATTACTACTGTAGACTAATTGCAAAATACTTATTCGTGACAAAATTCATTCCGATTACTCTTATATTTAACTAAATTACCATCATTTAGGATTTATGCAACTGGGTCCCAATATTGGCATACAATGCACATATCGTTAGTATCATTGCCATAGCAAAATGTGTAGAAACCATAATGAGATAAGTTTGAAATCATTACTCCAATTTTTTTTATCGTAATCAGATTTTATGGTTGTCCTATTTATGTAAAACATTTAAGACATGAAAACCTTTATTGCGAGATGTCTTAAGTGTTACTGAACTAACATATGCAGCTTATTATCATGGATGACAGATACACACACTTTTAACACAACATTATAATAGCTAACGCCGATCTATATTCATGTAAAAAGCAAAATAATGAAAAGAAAATTGACAAGCATTACCATATCATATTTTTTTATAACTTACCAAAAAATCACAGAATCTTCATTAGGCCATTGAGTTAAATAAAAAGTGTAGTATACTAATGAAGAAAACAATTTTCTTCGTTCATTCAAAATTCCTTTGTGAGTCGACCGAAAATACAGGAATTACATACAAATTTATTGAATTTATTTAAATATATTTTGGAACAAAAACTACATTTCAAAGATATAAATCTGCCAGCCCTGAAAAAACACTGACAGAATCTCGGATGAATCAATCCGTGCAAAAGCCAGTTTCTTCCAAGTAACTCATTGTGTACGCGGCTTTAGATAAAATCTTTCATTTCAATTTGACGGCATTTTGATATACACAAGACCGCATGCAACGGGATCAAAGGATACGGTGTATGTACAATGAAAAAGACATCTTAAAATATGAAAAGCGTGTGAACTTCTCGGTAAGAAGCTGGTTCAAAATTTGTGTGGGAAATGTAGATGATGAATAAAAACAGCTGTAACGAAAATTATCTTTATTCTAGTTCGTAGTTTTACTAAACACCGATTTATAGACGGTGGACTGGTCTTTAACCTTGTTGTTCACTTTGCCCAATATGCAAATACTCGATGACCACATTTGAGCCGCGACATTGCGTTATTGTGTTTCAGATGATTTGTGTTTTGTGAACGCAAAACATGGAGACCTGGACAACACACGGCAACGAGTGGTTATAATAAACTAGGAGAGATAAAAATTAATATATAACGTCACATGACACCTATACCTATTGTTATTGACGGTGCTACTCCTGAAGATCTCGAAGAGTACATTTACGCAGGACAAATTATGCAAATGGGTCAGTGCGAATTCCAAAAATAGGTCAGTTGAAGAATCTCACTTGACTGGGTAGCGTCCGAGAATTTTCGAAATATCTACTTATCCAACATTCCCTAGCGCTTGAAGTCGAAAATATTCTAGCAATGTGTATTGGCAGTAATCATTTATGGATCTGAGACGTGGTATTTTACTCTGTAATCTGCTTTCGCGCAGTCATTCAGCGCGACATGAAGAGAGCTGTACGAAATAGGAAGAGTATCGTCGGAATTAAAAGCTAGGTGATTCCAACCAGCGAGCTAGGAGCTGGCACCTTTGCATTGTCTGTTAGCCAGCAAAGTGCACAATAAGCAGAGGTTGTTTGCCTTGGACGATACGACGGATGGAGCATTATACCCTGGTTTATACCATATGCATGGTATTTTTCTCTTTTAGTTTATGCATCTTTGCTTTGAGCTTACTTAACGTAGTGAAATTTTACATTTAAAATTAATAAAAATGAAACGTCAACGCGTAAACCATAAAATACATTAAGCGTCTTGATGTTACATTGTGATGTCATATATTTATGTTAATAGCCGACAAATGAGCAGACGAGCAACCTGATGGTGAGTGGTTACCGTCGCCCATGGACCTCAGCAAGACCAAAGGTATCACTGATGCATTGTGGACCAGAAAATGAGAAGGTAAGAAAGATAGAACTAGCTCTCAAGCTCCCAGCCCAGCTCAAGCAGGAGGGTGGTAGCTAGCCAGGCAGGCTTCACGGAAAGATAATAATACCAGTAATAATATTAATGAGTTAATAATAATACTGATAATATAATCCGTACCACAAAGCAGGCTGGCTTTTGTCGCCTCTAACGACACCCTGTTCTGCCAGCATGGGATTGGGGGAGTATTCTAAGCCGCCCCAATACGGCTAGATATACATATACAGCCTTGGCCAAAAGTATTAGGCACCTCCAATAAAGTTACTGCACATCTGTGCTAGGTGAACAACGAGTAATATTCTTTTTTTAAAGGATTACCGGTATAATGACACGCTATTTAAAACAAATGGGCCGCATATTTGGTGGTCA
>PDGT01000075.1:878392-1001625 GCA_003671415.1 Megathymus violae
TATTTATTAAGGAAATAAAATTATGAAACAACCAAAACTAGTTTTATTTTTTTTATACCCGAAATATGCAGCAAGTTGTAGGGTGCCTAATACTTTTGGCCAAGGCTGTATATATAAAGGATCATAGGGAATATATTCATAAGAGTATATCAACCGGTTAACACGTATATGAAAGCCGGCTATATGGGTAATAAAGGTGGCGTTCCGGATACCAGGTGACGTCTGTCACGTTGCCAGAGCCAGATAAAATTGTAATTGGCATTCTTCAGACATATGTACATATTAAAAGACGATTTTTTAAATAATAATAATAAAACGAGTTCAGGTAATATTTATATGAAAGTAGTAATTGAGTAATAATTCACATAGCATTAACGTGTTATTTCTTTAGGTATGGTAATAATATCAACAAACTTAATTACTAAATGTATTGATAAAGAAATAAATAACATAAATCGCGCATATACACATTATGTACACCGAAATGTGAATGTGGGAATGCATGACAACAATGATTATAAAGACGATGACAATTATTCGTAGTTGTATATTTTATATAAACTTTGTAGTAATATGCAGTAAATGAACAGAGACGAACAGCCTGGCTTAGACCATAAATGGAAAAAGCACCTTCCAGCTTATATATTCCATTGACAAATAGATAAATTCAACAAAAGTCGATAGTAAAATTGAGATTGATTGATTACTTTAAACTTTTACTACCAAGTTCCAAATCTAAAAACTATATTTGTAAGTATATTTAAGCTACTGGGAACTCTGGTGTTTTTTGCTTTGTTGATTTCTTTAGTGCACTAAGAATTTTAAACTTCGGTTTGGCCTATAACTCGTCTTTTAGTCATAAATTATTTCGGGGCAAAAAAATACGTATTTTACGCATAATTTATCGCAACACCGAAAGATGTCTGACTAAGATGCGAGGTGTGATGGTTATATTTATTCAAAAATATAAAAAAAAAAAAAAATTTACAGTACACTGCAGTACCAATATTCGTTTTATTATGTGATATGGACCATAATGTGAGGCTGCAAGGTTATATTGTAAAATAGGACTTCACTCAAAAGTACTCTCTCTCAAAAGAATGCTTGCAGCTTCGGTGGTCTATGGAGCCTTTAAGGCAATACTACAAGCAGTGCCTAAGTTAATTGTCAAACTCATGTTAGTAATCAATTTAAAATTCTATTATATATAACAATATTGTAGAACATAATACATAAGTTTGTTGACAGCACAGATTTGCCTATTCCCACAATCAAACGATCCGATCACCTCGGAACATATCGGCATTGTCAACCGCATGCCGGAGTCGTCTCATTGTTAGATTGCGTAATCCATTCTATTGTGCTCTTACACCAAGTTCAGGCGGAAGCATTAAAAATTCTTTCACCGTTCGAACAAAAGAACAACTTTTGAGAATTGGCCCGATGTTTCGCGCATGGGAATGTAATACAATGGTGCACAGCATACTCTCGAGACAGTTAAGTGCAGAGATGTTCCATTATTCAATGTATGTCTCCGACACTGATAGTTGGTATGCAACGACTACCTGGTGGTAGGCAAATTAATCAGTATGTCATCTGTGAGTGACATTAGTGCTTATAACTTTACGAATAAAAAGAAAAACGCTAACTACATACACCGAACTACGAACATGCATTAAATAAGATATTACAATTCTGACTGCATAAAAATTGTGTATTGTATTGGTATTAAATGCAGTTGTATACAACTGTACTGTACTGTATTTTATACGTGACATTGAGGAGACGCTAAATTTTTTGCGAGTAATTATTCTGTCACAATTGTAACAAAGATTATTCTGTCACATGTTTGCCTGTCAAGCCGGACTTCGAACTTTAAGTTGAGGTGGTAGGATCACTAACCAAATGGGCTACTCTTGTAGCATCGTGTAATGTTCAAACTACAAAATGGAGTTACTGATATCCACATCATGACTAACAAATGATAACTAAGCTACAATAATTCAAAAGGTCGACTTCGCAAAGTTTTTTTTGAAAACCTAAATTCGTGAACTGTCCAACAACTTCAGACAGCCACACTCTTCTTTCATCCTAACAGAAGCATCCAATAACACATTCAATAACTTTAAGAGGTATGTAAGGTGGATTGAATATAAAGCTTCAAGATAATATTGTATATTATTGTAGTGTGCAAAATAATATTGTATAATGGATATTCAGTATATAAGCAATTAAATTATGATTGCGCCAAATCCAATATCGTAAATACTTTTATAAGCCAAGTTGAGATTTGATCCAGATGAAACGATAAACATGTGAAAGGAAAAAATATCGGTAAGCAATGAGAAGCGTATTAATTACTTAATAATTAATAATATAAGTTGTATATCATTATATACAGCATTTTTTTATCTAACTATTATTATTAATGCGAATCAATAAAACACAATCAAAACAAAACTATATAACGTAGAGCATTTATTTTCCATTGTTAATCAAGTAGATGAGTTTTCAGTCTCATAACTAAAGCCTAGACAAGAGATAATAATATATATTATGTTTACATTATTTACATCGCTAGGGCTTAAAACCAAATTTACATTCTGAATTTAAAGTTAAATGCAACCTAGAGTCAAAAGCATAACTTTAATAATTATATTGTATTTAATAATAAATCATCTATTATAGTTTTCCGTCAAACGATTTTAAAATCGTTTTAAACATGCTAAAGACCGATTGAGAGTTAATCAATTGAGTGAATGATTTGCAATTCAAACAGGGGTCAGAAGGGAACGGGCCCTAAATTTCATTACAGAAGTGCCTTATGCATGTAAATTTATAATAAAATACCGATTACATTATTTTGTATTAAGTTACTCAATATTATTAAATTTTTTTGTGATTTAATTGAAATTTTATACTCAACTCATATTGACATTTAAAACTCATATTGACATTACACTAATACTCGGTTTACTGGTAGCAATAATAACGTAGAATGACATGCATGTCACATCTTACCCCAGCTTACTGCAACGTACAATATCATATTACTTGATCCTTATTAACCATGTGTTAAGATTGAAAATGATTTGAAACTCGCGTGCGGAGTCTAAGCCTCTGGACGGTGCATTCATGAATATGCATCGTCTACACACGTTTTGTATTGACCCTTGTACCAAACGTTGAATAAAACCCAGTTGATAATCAAAATTAATATAGAAATCTGGGTAAATCACTGAATGTCTTAGTTTACAATGAATTTTACAACAGATCAAAGACAGTTTTGTTTATATCTTTACGTGTGTTGTGAAATTTTCTTGAGTATTTTGTTTAAAACTTAGCTAGTGATAGGATTCGTTTCCCGGCCGTGACAGAAGTTTATGTAATGGATAAAATGTTCTCGGGTTTTTCATCCCTCCAGAATAATAAACATTTGAAATGGTAAAACAATTTTGCAAATACGTACCGTTGTTTCAGAGATTACTTTCCTTATAACAAGAACTCACGAAATTTGCTCTCTCTCTCTTTATAATATTAATATAGGTAGGATATAGATATTGATCGTGATACATAGAATCCTACTGTGAGGTTTTGAGTACATGCGGGTTTATTTATTTACTTACATAGAACAGTTTAATTAAATAGCGAACGAAGAGTTATTTGATTAATATTTAATCGTTTGCAATGTGGAACTGGTATTTGATTTAACCCGTAAGGTGTATCGCTTGTATTCAAGTCATGTTACAAGGTGCATACGGACAGACACCTGCGGTCTGCTTCAATGTTTATGAAAAACATATTAAAATAAAATTAAACCTTAATAATTAAGCGTTGAAGTGAAAATCGATTAACACTCGAGTAATATCCGATTCTTTAGGTATTAACTTGAATTTTCAATTAATGAAGTTATTATTAACTTTTTTTCTCTACAATGTATTTATGTTTCACATTTAAAACGTGTTCTTTGTTGGCTATTGACCGTGGTGACAATGGTAGCTGGTAAAGATCCCAGGGTCCTAGAATAGGAATGATTTGATACCGTTGCTTTGTTTGCTAGCAGAGTTCTGTTAAAGTTCATCGGGAGAAAGGAAGATTTGGAATCAAAGAAAATTAATCGTCAGCCTGCTCTTTTTGCTATTCCACCTAAGAATAATTAGATATTTATCTGCATAGGATAGGTATTATTAAAATCTTTCCTGATACTGATATTATTGGAGATATACTTTGAATTTATGCTTGTGTGGATGTGTGATAAAAACGCGTGCACCAAACAAAAATCAGTTAAAAATCATTTATGATTATTAATATCAAAATATGATTTACTGATAAATTCGTGTCCAAAAGTCCTTCAACTATTTTCTTGTAACAACGTATGACTCGCTTGTTTGCGTAGAAGTTGGACGTGATGACGTGAAACACAGATTTAAGTGTCTTTTGTGTGTTAAATGATGATCAAGTAGGAAAGTGGATAATGAATATGATTTTTTTGTTAAGACGAACTGTGGTCTTGTTATATTCCAGCTATTAAATACTGTATATGTAAACGGTATTGATTATTTTAATTAATTAATAAAGCAATGTACTATAAGAAGACAAATAATACAAACGTAAATTGATATGATGATAAAAATTAATATTAGTTTCAAAAAATAATAGAATTGTATATATTCCGCAATTATATACATTAAAAATCGTTCCTGAATTTTAATAATTTTATTCATTTATACATTTTCAAGAATAACGTTATGAAAAACTGATTTGTTTTTAATTATTTACTTTATAATTTTGCACTGAAATATCAAAAAAAAAATTTAACGTTCGTGCGAAATCCTCACAAATGGCGTTAAATCCTGATATATCGGTGAAACTCTGACATCTATTAACTTTGTTTTTTGGAACTCCTCAATAAATCAATTCGTTACAATCGAAACTCATTCAGCATAACTTTACATAACAAGCTGTTTTTACGACTTGGTTCGCATGTACGTGAATCGGATATTTTTAAGCATGATTTCGAGAAACTATATTTAGTTATTTCCATCGAGTTTTTTTATTGTTTAAAGTACGGCACTGCGATGCAATCTTGTAATTTCTGTTCTATAAAAATTATTTTGAAAATTATATATTTATTATGCCAGTTTTTGAGGTTCAGTACGTGCGATCAAAATATGGAACCGTTTTACAACTTACGTGTTGACTATTTAGTATACACATTGAGTTCAGTAACCCAAAAAAGGACCAATATCGAAAAGACACGAATTATGGCAGCGATTGTAAATTGCTTTAACATCAGTACAGAATAGAGATACAAAAAAAAACCAGCTAATTTCATGTAGGGGGCATCCCCAAGTCACGATCACACTTACATTTTTTATCATCTTTAATATACAGATCACTGACAGAGTCTAGTCACAATTTTATAGCTGTATAAATTTCGTGGGAACGCATTACACAGGAAGATCTGATTAGATCTATTTACAAGGAAGCCACACCTTAAAAAATCTATTAACAATTCCTTGGACGAGTCATCTATATTATGTGTATTATACTAACACCGAGTTCATTTAAAATGCCGGCTTCCTTCAGGAATGTTAAGTGGCCGACCGAAAACTACGTGAGGCGGGTAACCAATACGTCCAAAGCATCTGTCAAGTTGGATTTAGCATACGGTCAATGCATGCGCTCTAACTTGAATACGAGAATAAAATTGTGGGTAAATACTGTTTCAGAAGTATCGGTGGTCAATTAAATGTAACTTTTAACTAATATCACCGCAGCCATTATATTTGGAATTTATCCTGATGATGGATCAGTATAGATGGCGTTCTCATATTATAAAAATTAGGAATAATTACTTTAATGTCAGTCCTCAGCAGTCGATATATGTATATGTGATTAATCAAGGTAATCATATTAATGTTGGTTTTGAAATTTAACTTTTTTCTCCGGTGTAACTTATTACTGCATTCTACTTTTCAACATCAATAAAAAACACTACCGTTAAAATTCAAAGATGCAAAAATTTTGTGAGTGTCAAATGACACAGTTATTATGTAATTTGTAAGGAATTAAATTATAAATTATTATTAATTATAATTTATAATTAGATATAACATGTAATTTATTAACTATCTTAAAAAGTTAGCTCAATAATTTAACTTTCATGCATCCCAAGTTTTTTTTAATTTTCAAAATGCAGCCGCCGTCCCATGTGAACCAACTTACTAGAATAATCTCCCAAAACTTTCATGAACTTGTAGCTATAGACTTTAATATATGCAAAACTCAACATGAATACGAATTTAGTATTCACAATACTAGGACGTGTTTGAAGTTTCGAACGAACAACTATGTACCTACTCATGTACAAAAGACGAACTTACATAGAATACTTACATAACAAGTATAAGATAAGTATTCCATACCGAACTATCTTATGTTCTAGTACACTATGCTACATGGAACTTAGGAAGTTATAACGCTTATGCTTCAAGAAGTGGAATGAGGGAAATAATTATTGCCATAACAATTTCCGTAACAACCAGTCCCCTTTTGATTTAGATACGCATAAGTTATAATGGGTGTGAAGGTTTCATGAGTGTTTCTAAATTAAATATGTATGTAGTTTTGTATTAATGCTATGGGAAGGTGTGAAGTTAGAGTGGAATGTAGTGGAATGGAGTTGAGCGGAGTGTATTCGAATTGAATTCTAGTTTTCATCAAATAAAATATGGAAAACGTGTGTATATCATAAGGAAGATTTACTTCTGACGTGTGTATACAATGATATATGTATACATATTATCGACACTGTTTTTACAGTTCCGTTTAGCGATAGAAAATTGAAATATTATGCGTGTGTCTATTGGATACAAAAAGTTAAATTTTATTACAAACATAGAGTAAGTTAGGTCCTATGATTGACGTATAAAGTCAATTAAAGAAGTCTAATTTTACATGTTAATTTATTTAGAAATAAAAAAACCCTTTCGTGGAGTTCATTACGTGCATATATACATTAGATATATCTTAAAATGCACAATTTAAAATTATCTCTGAGAATGAGAAAAAAAAATGAAACACAAGAAATGTTTCTCTCTTTCCCTTTGACTTCAGAATTATAGAAAATTCCGAATTATTAATCTTTATTTTTTATTTATCGTGACTAAATCACACAAAAATTACTGCGTGTGTGATACTTGGTATAATTTAATTGTGTTGTAAAAATAGAAAATTAACTATTTCTTTTGAGATACCATGTCTATTCGTTAGACGGCTGCAAAAATATAAAAAATAACAGGAATGTAAACGTAAACAAATTTATTTTTATAATCAGGTCTAAGTGCAGAATTAATACCGATCTCGTAATAAAACCGTGAGATTGAGCAGACCACGCCTTAGGTCTTACCAAAGTTATTTTGTAATAGCCAGTAAACCAATAAATAATTGTTTAACAAATAATACCCACTTTGCCACCAACCTAAAAATCTACGGAATTGTAAAATATACGGAGCCAATTAGATAAAATAAAAACTAAATAAATACACAGCTACTCATCTACGATTACTAATTACGCACGATTACCTAAGTAGCGAGTAGCATTTAAATATATATAAAAATCAAATATCACAAACATCTAAGCCCCGAGAACAAGTATTTATATCTTATACAAACGTTTGGCCGGCTCAGAATGGAACCCGGAACCCATCGCTCGGCAGGCAGTCACTAACAACTTTGCTACAGACATTAAGGTTAGTTATCATGAACCCTATAATCATGTTTGCGTTAAGGTAAAATTCAAAAACAATGTCAGAATTAAGTGTTGCTCCAGGCGCTAGTTTTCTGAAATACCATGAATTATATGTTAGAATTCATCTTCAAAAGGATACCTATTGAAAGTACGGTAAAAAAAATTTAATGATCAATCAAAATAATGCCCGCCTTGAAACAAACTATTATAGATTGGTTTCACTTCCTCTTCATAACGTTTCGAAATTTAATATACTTGCAGCACGCCAGAAAATTATTACAGATTCTATAGTTATGTGGACTGCGATATTTTAAAATATAAAATCTTTTAAAGATAAAAATGATGATCAGTTGTAATGTAATATGTTTGTCCCACAGCTTGTACACACATATATAACAAGGTAATGTTATCAGGTTTATTGGAACTAATTTTAATTTAGATATATGATTAAACTATGTTACGCTTAGGTCTCAATTCACAATGTCAGGGGTAAAGGTCATATTCACGCTGGTTAAGTGTGTATCGACAGAAAAGTGTGAAAATCTTTTGGAGAAATTTCTACAAAATTTTCTTCACCGCAGCAAATAATAATTTATTTATAATATAATAACTTTATAATATCCAGGTATCGTTGCAGAATTTGACGTACGTGTAAAATTCAAACCCGGGCCCCAAGTGTTAGAGTAGGATGCACAAATCACTGTTACTTCAAAAAAATCCGAAGAGCACCTATTAGCAAATACAAAACATGTTCCGTTAAACATCACCCAAATTACTAAGAGTACTTCAGAAAATAACGATCTAAAATTACAGACTATATTTATCACAATGACACTAATTTATTGAACAAAGACAATTCATGAAACAATCTGACGTAAGTATCAACGGCGAAGCTTTTGCCATTTCGATCGAGGAAAAGATAAAATAAACGTTGGATGAAAGGACTTATTGACAGTCGAAACGTTAAAGATAAAGATGAAAACGAAAAAGGAAGTGAAATCAGGGATCTTGATATTTGAAATATTCATTAATATTCCATTAAACAATTTGAATGAAACTTTTACTTTTGGAGTAACCAGTGAAAGGGAATATTTAAGTTAAATTTTGTTTTTGATTAATTTGCAACTTTTATAAACTCCCGGCATATATAAAGACCAGCGGTCCCGTCCGACTTTGTTCGGGTTGAACTATTATTATATCTACATGATTATTAAAAATATCATCTTTTTCACCTTAATTAGATATAGTTAGGTTTACTGTTATTTTATTAGCCTATCATCTACGTAATCCCGTCTTACTCAGTACATTCCAATTTTCTTTAAGATCGGTCAAGCCGTCTTTGAGTTATGCCGGGATATACAGACAGATAGACAAAAAATTTCAAAATAGTCAAATTGATGTCAGTGAGTTATAAAACGAATATTTAACATGAAATTTTACAATAATATACAGATAGAGAGGCGTGACAGATTTATGTAGTAGTATAGATTTGTAAATAGACTTCATAAAAAACACGGAATGGAACTGAATTTTTGCATATTAAAAGTAAAAGACAGAAAACGTGGTAATGTTGGCTTGAATCATATTACGTGACTGTACTATGGGTGAGAGAATAAGTGAATTAATCATAGGCGCACACACTCGGTTTCCGTGGGAAATTCCCGACCATGACATCATTTTACACCTATTGAATACCGATTATTTTGGGAGAACAGCAATTATTTGAAACAAATTCTGGAGACGTGGTGGACAAATATGTTTGGACCGAGGTCAAAACATACGCAATAAAGTATATCTTATTTATTGTTACTGGCGTTAATCAATTAGCGGTTGCTGCAGGCCACAGCTCCAGAGAAAACAGGCTAAAAGCATACTCGATTATGCTGCTTCAGTGCGAATTGATGGAGAAATTAGTGGCCAACCAGTGTTAGAAAGCATACGATTGCTCTGTTACGATAACAACCGGCATCGACGGAAACCGAAACATAGTATTTTTATAGTAGTATTGGTTGTCATAACCTAATTCAAAGATAGGTAGAGAAGTAATCTTTATGTTTGACAAATTAAAGACGTTTAAACCTAACCCTTTTCATTTGTGAACGGAATGGTTAAATATAAATCTTACCAAATTATATTTATATTAACGTAATTTAGATATCGCAGTGATATAACATCGACATCATTAGTAAAAAACAATATTCATCATCATATAATTATCATGAATGAATTCTACTCCAAATGCAGTGCTATTTCGGGCAGATCAAAAGAAATTTCAAATGTTGATCCAAATAAACACTCGTCATTCACAAACGGTATAAACACTCGTGCGGGATCAATGACTACTACTGAATATCTACAGTAGTCATCTGCGTTTCTTTAAAACGTCACTGTACATGTCATGTGACGTCACATTTTTCTATACACCTCTTAGTACATTAAATATTCTAATAAACCGCTATCAAACTTGTGTCACAAGTTAATGAATCGTTAACAACTGATGTCTCTTAGGACGATGATAGCAGCCAGGGAACGGGTCTCAGGACTTCAGACTTGAGCATCAATAAAACATTGCTTGAACCAAGAGGCTTAACATGAGTGTAACATGGGTATAATTTTCAACGAATTAACCTATTTGGGATGGTTGAGAAGCTAAAAGAGATAGTAACTATTAGTCATCCTTCTATAAATTAATGCAAAAATGTTTTAAACTTTTTTTATTTGCTGTTTATATCTACGAGTTTACCGCTTTCTTTTTTGTTCAAAAAGCATCAGTTGTCAATCACATAATCATGCAGTCCACTTCACCTCGCACACATTCTCCACTACCACACGGCATTTTTTTATTGGAGAAAATAGTCGATAAATGTGCATAAAAATTAATCTCAGTTCCCATGCTATATCTTCATAGGTTATCCTAAACAAAACATAGCACCGAACCATTACACCCAACTGCACAAGTCCTATTAAACTACAGCGAGAACTTTAAACAATCCGTCGTTCCGCAATAATTCGACAGCAGAGCGGAGATAATATGCAAAACATCTTGCTTGCGGTTTGAGTGTGTGTTGGCTTCAGGCACGACTATACAAAAGAAGGAATCATTAGACCTGCTAGTAAGTTACCGTTTAAAAAAGCGTGTGTGTGTGTGTATGTGTATGTATGTGTATTTTCGTATTCTATTCGTACGTACTACATAAATTTTAAAACTCTATCAACCGTTCTTCTTGCTTGTCTGCTTAATCCAATGGTTAGCTGATGCATTAAGCATTAAGCTCGCCATTTGTACTACGATATATTTTATTTTAGTCAATAAAGGTTAAATAAATAAATAAACAAGATTCCTGTGCCGTGTTCAACATACATGCCTACATTGGATTTAGGACTTAATATTGACGAGTGAAAGATTTAGATATAAATAAATGATCAATTTACTTATATGTACATATATGCGTTTACACAGTTGTGTCATAGATTTAAATTATTGTTTATATCGAAAGGTAAACATATTTACCTCGTCTATTATTCGTCTATTATTAGTGTCTGTCAAATGTCAACTGTTAAAAGTTTCTCCTCGGCACCGCAGTCGCGCCGTGACTCTCATCCATGTAGTTGGGTTGAAATATCGGTGAAAATACAAAATAGTTGATAGTATCAGGCGTTACTCTCGGAAATTCATTTTCATTAAATTAGTATTAATTTACTTTGCAACAACCCGCAACCCCGTTTGCGGATTGTTGCAAAGTAAATAATACTAATTTAATAAAAATACAAAAATCATGAGTAAAATATGTAATATGTATCAGTTTCAGTTAAAATGGTTAATGTCCGCGATGATATGAATTTAACAACAATATCTGACAACTCAAAATACTTAAAAGTTAGTGCAATGAGATTTAAATTGATTAAGCGAAAGCTCTTGACAGTTTAGATTCGTTAAGATTAGGTTGCTTCTTGTGAATCCATGATTCCCACTGGTTAGTAAAATTACACCGAGTAGGTACAGTGATAGCGAACTGGCTTGAAATTTGATAAATGTCTCAAAGAAACCTGATTAAAATTCTGCAATTTCGATTTGAATAACACACCACGTAGGCGTAATATGTAATTATGCATTTGTTATGAAGCAATATATCGTCAAATATACTGCGTAACAGATTTTTACTTATTTATGTTCTTGTGTATCGTCGGTCGTCGTCTCAAATGCTCTCAATTTGGGGGGGTATCATGACAGATGTATGATATTTTCGTGTTGTAAGATGTAATAATGTCTCTTCCATATCTACCCAACCTCAAGTAGCCAGTTATTAATTCGTATATCAATGTCAAAATATCCGAAATACTTTGCGGCGGTATGTCTGTAAACGCACCTATGTAGCGACCCATGTACAGCGAAATCGAAGTACTTATAGCTTGGTATTTACGTATTTGTGTGGCAATACCTGCTTCAATATATTGGTGTCGTAATTTGTGCAAGTATGCGCTGGGAGTTGCCTACATAGATACTGTTGCCCTTTGATCAACTCGTTTATTGAGGACCTTTGCATTTGGATAATGCAAGAAATAGGATAAAATGGATAAGATAAGATAAGATATTTCTTATTCAGAAAAATTGCATCAAATACACATACTGATTTAATACTTTTATAAATAGTGCTTCATTGAACTCTGGAATCCAAGCTAAGATATAACTTGTACTATGGGTACCAGTGAACTATTGTGGCCATGCACCATCACCCACAAATTTAAGAAAGAACTGTTAATCTGTCAATCCTTCCGTTGTTGAGACCTGGTGAGATTCCCGTGTTGAGTCAAATTAAGTCGCAGGCTCCACTTCTGGTGATGCTCTTCCATCAATTCCTTTAATTTTCAGTTTTGCAACCATACTCCCCTCGGAGGTCAAAATCTTTGGTTTCCCGGAAGCTGCTCGCCGAGTCATTGTAGGTACGTCGGCGGAACGCTAGATGACATATTAATGGTTACAACTAGGGCGGTATCTAATCGCCTTTGATATTAAATTGCGCCATAAATTGTTACCCAAAATTATTGGACGGTTGCAGCAGATAAATGCTACACGACAAAATTATAAAAGAGCCTTCTAATAATAATGGTATTTTTTATGTTGGTGTTGTGTGTGAGTGAGAGAGTTAGGGAGTGTGTGCAAGTGTGCGTGCGTGTGTGTTTGGTTATATGCTAAACAGGCCAATACAATAGTATTAACTTTTCAAATTGATCGTAATTGGTAAGTTAATTACTTGTAACTATTTATAAGTTTAAATTTTACATTGATGAGTAGATGAAAGAAATAAATTGCATAATTTGTTGATGTTTTTGTAAAAAAGTCTTTCGGTGGCGTGATAATGTCGCTGAGCTAAGTACAATTGGATTTTAACTTTTTCTCTTCATTTCAGGTGCGTTCCTGGAAGTAGGTAGTAATATTACCTATATTTACTATGCCATTGGCTACCAATTACATTCTCAGCATCATCACAATCCATGAATGTCCCATTATTGAGCTCTGGTCTCTCTTGTAATGAGAAGGGCTAGGCCTGTCTGTAACATGGTAACAAAGAGAGGTTTGTTGGATTTCATAAAAATTTGAGAATATTGTGGAGAATTCTTAGAATGTCTCCTAAGAACGTTTGCCTTCACCGAAACAAATCTATAATAACATTGTAAAGAGAGAGTGCTAATTTTGTTAGTTCGTGTTTATGAGGCATATAATCCTCCGGAACACAGCACCTATGTTACAAAATTATTTTACCATTTTAAGCTACATTATTTCAGAATGACACAGGTTATATATCAGGTATAATATTTTTTTAAACCAAAACGAATAAATAAAACAATGAACAATAAATTATGTAATTGAGCGATGAAATTCGTACCTTCCAATAGAAAGCCAACTTCGGCAAATTTCAGCTTCAATAAATCCAGTACCCAGTTACAACTATCGATGCGTCAAACCAATTTACGTTTGAACAGTTCAGAAGCAAAAGGAAATGAGATATATGTATGTTGAACTTCATTACATATTTTGAGTTCATTCGGTAGACATGATAAACAAAGTATTACGAAACCTAAAATGTAGTAGACGATAGATGACATTTTTGTCTTGTTATAAAAAAAGCTGACAAGATGCATTATATTGGTAAACCAGTCCAGTTTAAGAGAATAATAAAGGTACAAGAATGATATGACAAGAGTCTATGACAGTGTCCCCTCCTTGTTGTGCAATTTACTCACCAATTACGACGGAATATCGCTAGCTGTCTTTTGTTACAGGTCGTTGGATTCTATAACATTTTAATTATTTAAAATCGCCAGTGCTCCTGCATGGTGGTGAAGTTGTTTTTCTGTTGGTACCTACCAACTTGTTTTCAACGCGTTTATTCAAATTTAAAATCATTTAGGTATTTTGTAAATACACTTTTGGACGTAATTTTTTGCTTGTACAAAAAGAGCTTTAACACTTGGAAGAAGAAACAACAAAAGAAACTTCTCAGCCCATCTATTAAAACAACATATGACAATTACAAAGTAAATTTTAGCCTGAGCGGAATCGATTACGCCACTATTATTTCCAGGCGTCCTTGCCATTTATATATTCGTCTGTACTATAATATCCTTTACCTACAAGCTGTGCTTTAACGCGTTGCTTAATAGAACTAATAGGTATATCACGTATCAACATTGGAAATAAAAGGACTATAAGGAGGATTGGCCAATAAAAGAACACTAAATTTTTGAAGGCGATATGAAAAAGTAACCAGATTATACCAATGTTTTTTTGTCGCTTGTTTCATGTTTGGTTGAAAATTCGACGGAACTGATTCTTCCTTGATTAGTAAGGAAGTGATGCCACTGGTGTTGCGAATGGGCGAAGCAGTGGTGGCTGTAACCACTTACCTAGCAGGCCATCTTCGTTTTTCAGGTGTTTGACTTTGTTAATGTTAACATCATGAAGTCTAGCGGAAGAACGACTTTATACACACTTTTATGAGGAATGAAAAACTATAGCAGCTTTTCTTACAATGTCATTCGTCATCAAAAATGATATAATTGATTCGTAACACGCACATAATTTAAAATAATTAGGCATGTATGCCCTGAACCCAACTAATAATTTGGATGTAGGAATTCCCAGACAATATTGTATTGTAATTTTTATTGTAAATAACTATAGATTTGATGCTTTAAAGAAGACTGGTCTCGTTTGAACACGTTTCATAGTTCCAGTTTTGTACCATAAATAACGATAAGCACGACCAATTAGCCATAAATGATCACCCCATTTCCTGGGTCATTAATATTAAAACCAAAGATCTTCGTTTGAGTTAGTTTTTTATACGACAAATAATGAGTATGTACATAAAACATTTTAATGACATCAAGGAAACACCTCGTTTAATTCAAAGCAAAACGAAACTTTTCCACGGGATCCTTTATTTAATACTCGTGAGAACGAGAATGTTTAAGTGTTTTAAGCACCTACTGTTTGCAGTTAGCGCAGAAACAGCGGGTTCATAATTTTTTAAATAAATACGGTTACAATATGAGTCACTTCTGTGCGAACCTGAAGATTTCCGAAAGTTGATATCTACTATCCGCTGTTGGATCCAGTAAGTGATGGTGAACGGTCACGACCATCTATTTCCGGTAGTGGTAGATATTAAAGTGACAGTTATAATTTTGTTTTCGGGTTTCTATTTACGGATTATAAACACGTTTATGAGTATGTATGTGTGAACCTGTGATCATTTTTTTTAATGGTCTTTATTTATTTATTGCAGATATCGCAGGCAAATTTTATATAACTATATTGAAAATTATCGCCAACTTCCAACCTAAATCCATCTGAGACGAAAGTGCTCATAGAAATAATAAATTCATTTCCAAATTTCTCATAACTTTTTTTTAATGTTAAAAGCCAATAAACGAGCAGACGAGCCATCTGATGGTGAGTGGTCACCGTCGTCCATGGACATCAACAAGACCAAAGGTATCACTGATGCGTTGTCGGCCAGAAAATGAGAAGGTAAGAAAGAATGTACTGGCTCTCAAGCCAAAAATACAGTTGTCTCGGGTTCGAAATCAAAGGCACGAACGATCAAGCGTTTGCAATCCAAAAGTAGATTCGGAAAACTTCACTACAATAGGAACAAATTGCAGTAGAACACAGATAATACGAATAGTACAATTACTTCAAAAATAACAAGATGTATCGACAAACTATCATGGAAGTAGCATCATTCTCGTTTCTTGCAGGGAAAATCCGTTTAATCTTAATCGTCCGGCTTTCATTACATACATCCAATATTTCAGTGGTTTCGCATTTACCAGATTCTTAAAAATCTAAAGAAAGTTAACGAAAAAATATAAGGAAAATGTTTGAAAAAGCTTTTAACGGGTCTACGGATACAATATCTTAATCATAATTATTATTCTTTAGGTGTGAATGCCGAAATCTAACCGTCACAATACCAATACTGAGTGTATTTCAAAGGTCTCAATAATATTGCTAATTCAGCAAGTTCTTAGAATAAAAATTACAAATCCAATGTATCTAACGAACATTCAACCAAGCTGGTATACGTTTAGTAAGATATTGTTTTAAAACAAGAACAAAATTTGGCACTAAACGTTGTCGTTGCAGGCATTTAACGCTCTCTGATCTAATCATGATGGTATGATCAGTTGTAACATTTAGTAGCATGTTAAGAGTTAATACATATAAGTGTTGAAGACCTGAATCTGTTCTTTCCGTTCCCGTTCATGTGCAATCATAGTTTAAATAGTAGCTTAATGCTTTAATGATGTTAACAATTTTCCAACAATATTAGGTATCCCATTTGTTTTATCATCTGCCAATACTGAATACATGATTTGAATGTCTAACAGGCAGAAAAACTAAAACGAAATATAATTATTTAAATATGAGATGATCTAAGATCGTTTGACACACAAGTAGCACGTCCAACGACAGAGCGTCACGGTCCGCTGCCAGTACATTGACAGTCGTCCAAAACCACAAACTATTGTCTTCAAATGCTACTTTGTTATGAAGTACTGTTACTCGTATTCTAGAAGGTTTATGGTTCAAAGTTTTATTTCTTGTTACCTTTGTATACACATATTGATGATGCCTAGGTTTCATATTGGTGTTAACATTTAACAGAAATCTAAAAGTTATTGGAACATGTAAATATAATAACTACTAAAGTTTTGTTTCAATAGTACTTATGCATAGAGAATACGGTTAATCCAGAATCTGCTGAAGCCCGATTTTTTCCAATATTGAATGGATGATTTCTGGTTAGTAATTTTAGCTGTTACCATTTACGGCGGCAATATAAGATACAATAAAACAATAGCCATTACTGTGATTCACGTAACTATCAAATGTCCCTTTGTGGTAAAAAGCAATACCTCCCTTTGGAAGATTCTATTTCAAAACACGACCTTTGTCAGAAGTTCACTGCCGTTTTTTTTACCACAGCTTACGTTTCTAATCCTTATTTTTGTAATTAGATGTATAGTTTTTTTAGGTTTCCGTCCGTACGATACTAGAGGCAATGGTGTTCAAATTGTAGATGTTTTACAAAGTTAATTTAGAGCTCGAAACTCGACCAGACATAATAATTAAGTTATGAAAACGATCCTTATAAAGCTTATATTTTAGGTACTAATAGCAGCGTATTTAATTAGTGACCCTGGTAATTAGTAAATTTGGGAGATTGTTATAGAAATAAACATCTATACCAGTTAATGTATTCCCATTGAATTTGTTGTGCGTTAGAAACATCTTCCTCTAAATATGTTCATACTTACCCAAGTTAAAAATTTGACAAGTATTCGAATATACTTACATCTCGACAAAAATTACATGTATGAGTGCTCAATAATAAAGTAAAAAATGTATAATAATAAATAAATAATAAACGTTTACACACTCACACCCCCGCATTAGGATTCCCTTTGTTGTCGGGTCATGCGTGTTTATAATGTCATATTTGTGATGTCCATGCCACCCGCAATACAGGAAATCCTAGTGCGGGGGTGTTAGTCTGTAAACGGTAAAAAAGCATGGATTAGTACCGATATCGATATCGATACCGATAACAGTCTTTTAATCGTGGTTTGTTCATTATAACAAAAGACCTTACCGTACCATAGGACGCGTATAGGTGGAAATGGAATATAAAACACGAACAAACACGAAATATATTTTGCGGACGATCAACCTGAAGCGTTTTATAAAAATACCTTAAAAATGTAATATAACAAAACGAAAGGGACGACAAATAAAGTTCATGGCCGCTGGGTTTCTAATTTCATACAACTAATGAACTCGCTTTGAAGTTTTCGCAAATTTATAATCTCCGAAAATGCTATCAGCTTTCCTTTAATAAAATAACTTTACATCACAGTGGACCCGGACCACCCCGAGAAATTCGTGAGAAGAAAACAACAGGTGCGCATTAATATTATTGGTGTTAAATATCTACCAAGTATGTGGTAATTGGCAACTGCAAATCAACCTGAAAAGGGCTACAGTTCATTCCAACAGCATCCCTTAGTCTTAATATTACCGGCAACCGCAGCTTTTAGAATAAAATACTTTATACTTTAAGAGAAAGAGAGTAAATAAAGAAATAGATTAATGTAAAAATTGTAAAATATAACCCTCGTTATAGTACAAGTATTTATTTATTTAACTGTTTATACGCAGAGAGAATAAAACAAAAGTTAACAAAGAATACAGAATACAAAGGAACTACTTATCTCGCAACGAAATCTCTTCCAGTATCCCACCATTGTACATATTCAATTTTTTAATCGGATACCGGTATCTAACATTGACGTACTCGTATGGATACCGGTTGATATTCGTTTAGAATTACTTACGGTAACAAGATTATAAGTTAGATAAATTAATTTTACGATATTACTTCACATGCGTGGTTGTATATTTAATTATTTATTTTATTTGTGTGGAAGAAACTGAACATCACCTGTATTTAATGCTGCTTACAATGACAAATTTTACTACCAGATATTAAATTACATTATATAAATATTATATTATATTTATATTATAAAGCAGAACATTCAAAATTGATTATTATAGTCAACGTTCACAATAAGTCATCATGTCTTCTTGTGAACATTGGAGGCGGTTATCGATATGGTTTAATTTTATGTACTTCAATCATTCTATCATGTTTCAAATTAAGCCTTACAAATCCAAATTTTATTCGACCACGTGAAATGTTCAAAAATACCAAATAATTAATATTCCTTTCGCTGCGCGGTAAAAATTACATTTCTCAAAAATTTTTCACTGAATGTAATAAGGGTAATGGAACTAATTATTTTTTATTGACTAAACGTAAGTACGTAGTACGTAACGTAAAGTTAAGTAAATTTGGGAGTTCTCAAACAAAAAGTTTAACCCTTGTTTCAAAATATTAAAACTGAACGCCTGATACAAGAAAATTAGATATTCTTAAATTGCTTACCAAAATTTGAGCGTTGCCGTTTCTGTTGTCAACCCAGGCCACGACAAGATCCGCTCCTCTCATACTCTTCACCGAATTGAATCCCAACCCAACAAAGCCCTTCGTCTTGGCTTCTATCCTAAAGGTTATGCTCGAATCTGTGTTGACCCATCGGAGTACCACGTCCCCGTTATCGTCCAGTCGTTCAGAATGCGCCCATGTCAAACTCGATTCATAAGACTGCGAATTGAAGACTTCTCGTCTATTTCGAATTCTGTATTGTCCAGCTATTCGACTTGTCTTTACAGTTTTTCGTTCTGACTGTAAAAGTCGTAACGCTTGCGAATTCTGTGTCGGATTTAATGGTAGCTCGTTAGGAAGTTCTTGGGGCTTTGATCTTGGCAATTTTGCGTCGCAAATAAAGCAAACGCTTAAAATTAGAATCGTTAATAAATGCATTTCTGATTCTTAGTTCTGCGTTCTCATTACTTTTGGCACATCTGAAACAAACGAAAATAATATTCAATGATGTGTTTTAATAATTAACAATTCCAACTTGCTTCTGCACTAACAGCAGATACTTCGCAACAAAACTCGTCAGTGTAGATAGCGTCCTACAAAAAATCTAGAGCAAAAAGTGTATGAATATTCTAGTTGGCGGGTAATTCAGTCACAGAGGTAGTTATAATGAAGAGGTTAGCGAGTTCAAAGTCATGGAAAATGATTCTGGTAAAAAACCTGCTCAAATTTTAAATTAAACAACAGTTTTATATTTGTTGTTGCTACCAGCGTTTAAACTCAGAACAAAAAGTTAGTCAAAAATGTTAAAATAATGGCAATAATTATGTGAGGCAGTCTCCGTGACGGCAACCGCGACATAATGTGGTAAACTCTTTATATGCAAATTGATTTAAGTAAGTTTACAAACGGTGAAGGTGCTTGAAGTAAAATGAAAAAAAATCGTGAAGGTTAATGTACTTTTTATCACTAAATTTCCGTTTCAGGGTGAAAATGAACGATCACTGCTTCATAGAAGATAATTATTGTGAGGAAGCTCCGTTTGAGAATTCTTGAAACTGTATGACGCGCGATAATGTAGGGTTAACTATATTCAGTTTGAGGTGAAGCTCGATCCCAGCAGTGGGACAGCAAGGGATGTGATGATAATGCCGGAAGTTCTAAAAATTTCTTACTTTATTCATCGGTTGATTGAAGATATTCGTCGCATAAAGGTTTTTAGACAAAAGATTAGGTAAACTTTAGAAGGAATAGAATACAATAAACAGACTTCAAGTATATTTAAAGCAAGCAGTGCTAGCCCCGTGGTTTGAACGTCATTTTACAGCACGGGAGATTCAACTTCAATTGCGGCACGCAGTTCCAATTTTTATACGCTTTATATTAGCTTGACTTGTTTGTATGTATCTATCTATGTATGTATGAATGTAATGGAATCTTTAAATTACATTTTCGTCAATTTCAAAATGTCCAAATCGTTTAAAATTTTGCATACATACAGAGAACCGATGACAACACAATAATTTCATACTTAGAGTATGATTTTCTCATTAATCCATCACAAAAAACACCTAAATTCTCGTTATAAGTTATAGGTGACGGCTGAAAAGTGGCACATTGTAAAAATTGTCGGGTACTCTTTAGTAATAACTTTTCTGTGAAGAACATAGTTTTTACACGCTTTATATTAGCTTAACTAGACCTCTGGAAAATAAAAGGTTTAAAAAAGGTTCTGGATATCAGTTGTTGAAAGCACCTCACGCTTTTTTAATGTTAAAGCTAACTTTTCTGTTACTTACTTTATCTTATTTTGAATATGTTCAAAAAATTATAGTAAATTAAAGGAAATTCCCTCTCTCTTTTTCTTTCTCTTTCTCTTGATCACAAACTGTATATTTTAACATTATTTTATTTTTTTAGTTAATTCGCTACGAAAGCGTATTTCTTTAGTTTTTTTGAACTGTACTTTATTCAAAATAAATGGGTATTGCAAATTAATTGTCACGTGCTTCAGTGCCGGAAACATTCTGAGGAAACCTGTACACCTGAGAGTTTTCCATAATGTTCCCGTATTTGGCCAGCGTGGCGAACTATGGCCTTAACCGCTTTCATAATAAGAGGAGATCCGACCTCAATAGGGGAATAATTATGGGCTATAATGAAAAATAATTCAAAGAGAATAACAAATAATAACTAATAAAAATAATAAATAATTATTAAGAACAAATAATTTCCCCCTTCCCATAAATGACAAAGTATTAAATTTCTAATCATTTTAATCACAATATTCTTTGCGATGGTTGGTATGTTATTTCAATGTTATTCAACCTTCATGATATCAACATTTTTCAAAACTTTTGTTTGGGGACTTATTAAGGAAAATATTGGCAAGGTCATCTAAACACTTTGAAACTTGCGCAATCTCAATCGGTAAAGTTGGTCATAAGGTCTAGTCTTGATAAATAAAAGTATAGAAAGAAGACCCAGTGGTGGACAATGAACAATGTTCAATGTTCTAGTCACAGGGGAGGGAATAAAAAAATATATCGCAGAGAATATCATTTCGGAGGAAAAAATTCGGCCGTAGGAACCATCTGTTTCCCGAGCGCGCTACTCGGAGTGAAATTTACGAGCACATCCGAAAATAAATCATACAAGTGCTTACTTATACGGCACTGAATTAAAATTTAGAAACGTCCGTGGGAATCCCGATTATTTTGAGCTACTCGTACATTAGATCTGTATATGAAAAGTAACGTGTCTATAGGGAAATTAATAATGATTCCTTCCTTGCGTTCCTTTTTACGTCGTTTCATAACATGTGTTATTGTGTCATTTTCTAAGCGATTAATTTCATTTCTAAGCTAATTGAAGCAATATATATTTACATTATATGTATATTTGTTTTGTTGAGTCAATGGTTTGAATAATGTAAGCTGTCAAATGGCGCTGTAGTCTAATAATTAAATTTTGATTTCAATTAATCAAAATAATTCATATTAAATAATGGAACACTAGGTCGATTATAATGAAAATATATTTCAACAGTCGGTTAACAGCCAAAATTTGTTTCATAATGAACCATTTGGCATTAATCCATCCAATTTACGTCTGAATAGCATTCAATAAATCGGTACCATTAAAATAAACCAAGGTCGTGTCTTGACAATTAACATGGGCACAATGTTCTCTAATATTTTAAATTTGGATTTTACATTTGTAACTGTAAATATATACAGACGTTCAAAACAATAATCTACAGCGATCTAACTGAAAAAATATCATAAACTAACTAGTGACTATGACCTTTCTTTAAACCGCGGTCTTCGACTCAACATTCCTTATTCATCCGCAATTGAAGCCAGAAACACCAATCTCAATATCTAGATATAGAACGGAAAGGCCACAAAAAGCAATTGCATCTCACTGAGGCAGATAACAGGTGATTATCCACTTACTGGGAGGAAGTCGAAACCGCCCGGACTCGTTAATGCGCGCCGCACTGGGCGGAACCAGGGAAACGAAAAAAGAATAGTCGATTAGAAATGTCTGTGACCAAAATTGACGATTTTTTTAATCTTGTGGTGTCGTAGCGGCAAACGAGATTGATAAAGTACATTAAAAATCAAAATTGGATTAGGAGCATATTAAATGTAATTTTTGTGGGTGGACTGGATGGTATCGCAAACCTTGTTTGAAGAATGACTACCTACATAGGTCAAGACATCGTTTTCGCCCGTCAGTAGGATTGCGATAATCTCAACAAATACGGCTCGAATTTTTACCAATGCTCAGTAGTTCGCCAGGCAAGTTTATATATAGACGTAAAAAATTTATCTAACACTTGTTAAATTAAAAATGACTAACATTTTTTCACGTGCGCTTACTCTTTATGAACGCACCTACCCAGATCACGTTCCAGTGTTACTAGTATTGTATTAATGAGTATCATTTCGTTTCAGAACTAAAGTATTTTATAATAACTTGTTTGCAGCGCCAGCTATTGCATCTCAGTAATGAACCATCGTGTCAATAAATCAAATATATTGCGTGTGAACATGTGCTCAATCAGTGAAGTCTTTCAATTGTCACTCAAGATTACCAACCTGACGCGACAACTACGTGAATATAAAAAACGACAACACACGAATAAAATCATGACAAGAAACGTCGTCTGATTGTTCAATACAAGAATCTATCAGTATTTTTTTGTATCGGATTACTTAACAACTCTGATTGAGTGTTATCTAGTCAACTGACAATACTCACGTGACTCGACCCTACACCGTCCATCGACCGTTGATCCGTCATTGATCGGTGGTACCACAACTTCGGCAACGATAATCACTCACCATCGGATGGTTCGTTCGTTTGTTTGTCGGCTATTATTTACATATAAACATAGATTGTTTAGTTAACTATTTTTATCCGAGGACCAGGAGTGTTAATTGTAAGCGTGTAATTTTCTTCGTGCTATAAATTTCTTCATATTCATTCACGAGTTTCAGGTACCTAATTTCAGTTGGTTCGCAAAACCTTCAACAGAATCCGTGCATGTAACGTAATCTTCCTATATCATCTACAGAACAAGTCTTGTAAAGTTAAGCATAATGATAACAATAACATAACTTCATTAAAAATATATTAAATGTCGTGTCGTTAATTATATTGGCAGTATTTTCAATATTTGTTAATTGTGTTTTATGATGTTAAAAGGTGCTTGGTTTATCTCCATTTTTATAGTTATTGAGGACTAACGAATATTAAGCAGACAGATAAAGTGCGCATGTAAACCCGAGAGAACATTGCGGGTGCGATAATGTACAAAACATGATTTATCATTATAACCCATAACAGTCCAACTGCTGAGCTCGGGGCTCCTCTCACCGTGAGAGGGGTTTAAGGTCCGCTATGCTGGCTAAGGGCGGGTTAAAAGACTGCACACACCTTTATACATTATGTAGAACTATCAGGTTTGCAGGTTTCCTAATGATGTTTTCCGTCAAAGAAGCAAGTAATAATTAAATTTTTATACGCACATCATTTGAAAAATTGGAGGTGAGTACCATATTTTAATACCGTCTCTCGTGCGGGAGTCTGACGGTCAAACCACCAGGCTAATACTGCAGCGCTGCTTTTTTGTTTTTCACAAAAACGATTCCGTAATTGGAACTGTTGCTCTGTACGTCTCTCTCTAACAAAACCTACTGCCATCGATGTGTTATCACATTTATTTAGCCGACTTTAATAATTCGGTATAAGCCTCTTATATGAATCATGGCGATTAGAAATTCCCTACCCGATTCTCAGACCTACGTATCAGATGAAACCGCCCGCGCTAATGACGAATTGATGCAAATTGCTTTTCGATTAGTTCCCGTGTAACCTACTAAATCAGTTTATAAACAGATTGAGGAAAATGATGTAATTAATGAAGTTTGGAATAAAGTTTAAAATAATAACCTCTTCAACACATTGACGTACTGCTGGAATGGTGGACAGTCTTGCTTAGAGGCGTTTGTAAATACACAATTTGCAGATTAGTTTTTTTAAGTTCCTTTTATATACGAACTTGCCTGTAATCTTACCCATTCTTGTTGCTTAGTTTTAAGTACCTATGTATTAATTATAAAATGGCAAAAAAATAATAATTTCAATTAATTTAATAACACAATATGGACCTTCGTAGTCCGAAATAAAGATTATTATTATTTATATGTTAATGTATAAGTGAAACTTTATGAACTTTTAATATCTTAAAACAATTATTATATTAAATCAATTTTCACTGCTTTTTTGCGGCTATTGTAATACATTAATAATATGTAAGAAAATCCAATCGCTAAAATAATAAAAATAACAAATTGTCAAAAATCATGTACAGTCGCTTCGGGTGCGATGATATTTGTATATAAAGGTGAGACGTTTGTTTTGTGAAGCGTTGAATGTATGCCGCTCAATCCCGACGCTTATTTCGGTACTAAATCATCTGGTGAATTAAGCAACTACCCATGCGGTCGGTAATTGAACGGGTGACCACTAGCGGCGAAATTTATTGACCGCTTTCGTCTACAGTGGGCGCGTTAGACCGACAATCTCGGTTATCGTAGTAATGTAGCAGTCGCAAGCCAAATCGGAGGTCTTTGGACTACATAAAAACTTGCGATTCCAAGGTTGGTTGACCTCCGCCAATTCTCACTTGAGCAGAATCATGCAATGTATTATAGGCTTCCTCAATTACGAGGAGACTTGTGCCATGCAATAAGCTGCTAATGGATTGAAGGAATAATTATCAAACCTCAGATAATACTTTCAGGTATGCATATAGCATCCTGTCAATCATATTTCAATTATAAGAAAACTCCATGACAAGCGAATTATTGAAAAAAAAAATACTAATAATTCACTCGCCGATTGTTTAGGAAGAATAAACGGTTTCAGCTCCAATAAGCTCTAACTGCGATCCGACCGGGAAGTCGAAAGGCAATAAAAGATAACGAATTGCGAATAGCCGGGAAATCATAAATTACGATGAAAAACCGAGAAAGAAGAAAATTATAAAGCCCATTCACTTACCGTGAGAATAATCAACTTTAGTTTTTATGAATGATTTCTAATCCCGTGCCTATTTCAACTCCCATAACACGACTCATTAATGCATGCATCTTAGAGATAAGAGTTAGAAAGATATTTTTTTGCTTAATAATAATTATCTGATACCATTGTTGTTACAGATGTGACTCGACAAAGCTGTGAAGTTGATGTCAAGTTAATTGTCACTTCTTTTGGTAAACAACAACAATGTGAAGAAGTCTGCATAACTGAGAGTTCTCCATAATATTATCAGTGTTAGAAATTAATTCTTATCATTTTGTGAGGATGCGCCCGAGCCAAGCATGATGGGATGAGCGAGATGTATTTATTTATATGTAAGCTTACATACACGATTTCACAGTTCCACGGTAACGCTATAATAACCATGCTTGTATTTTTAGATGTGTTAGCTTACGAGAAGATTCACATAACCTACTGTGTGTTAAGTCTTTTCAACTCAAACATATTTCATTTACCGCCCCTTAATTTTCCTTTCTTTTGGCCTAAATAATTGCGCGAAGAAATCCTAATGAAATATATACTTACTTATAAAGAGTGAAAGAGGTAAGAGCTAAAGTAACAGAGGCAAAAAAATATTTAAGGGCAATAAGTTTTTGCATTGGACGGTACCACGCACTGATAGAAATAATGATATACGTCGGCAATTCCTGTATATTTCAAGAGATCCAATGATATAAAATTAATGATATGGTA
Source organism: Megathymus violae (assembly GCA_003671415.1). NCBI lineage: Eukaryota > Metazoa > Arthropoda > Insecta > Lepidoptera > Hesperiidae > Megathymus > Megathymus violae. The sequence continues at coordinate 904,970 of PDGT01000075.1, forward strand.
CGTGGTATGCGCTTACTTTCTTGGCCAACAATACATTAGTGATGCTTTTGGTGTTACGAATGTCCATGGGCGACGGTGGCCATTTACCTTGTGGTGGCTCGTCTGCTCGTTTGTCAACTATTTACATAAACCAAAAACAAATTGCAGCGACCCAACTATCGAATTATCTCCTTATTATTGTTAGCTCAAAGAAGGCGTTATCGAAGACAGAAAACCTGGTCTCGACAATTACAAATTTCGACTCACTGACACCACTCCCCGTATCTGTCGGTACAAGTTTACCCTTCGAAAAGCATTTGTCCATCGCCCGATCCCTAGCCAACGTCTGTCCACGGCTGATTTATTGCCGTACAGCCGACGATTCGGTCCATCCATCAATGCGGTCTATGGTTAATGGATTGCTTACATCGTACCTCGGCTTTAGCTATAGTGTTTTCCCTTACAAATTCAATGGTAAATCATATTATTATACGACGGTCTTGGAGTTGGAAATGGTTCTACCAGACAAACTACTAATAGGGGATTCGATTCCTGGTCGTGATAAATAGTTATATCGGGACAAATTTTGGTTATATTGGGGTAAATAATGGTTTTCGGCGCATGGGTGTCTGTGATGTGTTTCCCTATTCCACCAGTGAAACACAGAATTCTAGTACGTAATATGAATGACTGAGCCGTTATCCTGTGAAAGTTTACTAAAACTAAAGTAAAAAAAAGTAAAATAATCGTCAACCGTTACTCGTCCATTATTAATTACATCGAAACGGTGGTTCATCAAATCGTCTATTCTCGATTTCACTTTCAAAAACTGAAGCATCAGTGAGAATTAAGAAATGTTTGAATATTTGTTATGCTTGGGCATATATTGTGTAGGGCCCTACCAACCGTTACAAGCTGCAAGCTTTTACACAGGGGCAGTCAACAATAGGGATCCGTTTTACCCCACTACGTATAATTAATGGACGACACTCATTGTATTTTTCGTAACAATTTCTGATTATTTTTATTCTTTTTTATTTATTTTAACAAAAATTAAATTGAAACAGTCGATACTGTCTATGTAGCCAGTGTTTTTAGACATACACACATACGACAACAGCTAAAATATATTATCGAGAGGTATTAATGAAATTGTCGTACTGTACTTGATATAACATGGCTACTGGCCATGCCATCTACGATAATCTACTATAGTCTTATTTGAGATTACTTATACATAACCACAAATTGCGCCGACAAATTACCAAACACTGAGACATTGTGTTGGTGGAAAACACCAAATCGTTACAATAGAATATACATAGACAATAACAATATTGGCTTATCGTTACAATCATGCAAATGTGTCGTCACCACAAACCAAAACACCCACGGCCTAACAACCTAGGGTGACCAATCATTTATTAGGTTTTCCGAAGACGCACATTAAAAAAAAGTTGTTCTATCTTACTTTTTACTTTTTTTCATCTTAACTTTCTACTTATCATTGATGTTAAAATAAAACAATAAAATACTTTTCTCTTGAGACTGCTCATGAAGGGGTCATGCCGAAGAGATAGCAGCGTCGAGTGAATTTCGAAAAGTGCATGTAAAAATAAATTTTGTACCAAGTGAATTAATTACAAAACTTTAGTTTTTTTGACTACTTATTGCAATTTAATATTAATTTAATTTATTATAACATTTTTTTCCTTCATAATATTTTCAATCACAGGCACTCATGACTTCATACACTACCTTAAGTACGATCCGATGAAGCCGCTGGGCAATTAATTAGGTTGTACTGTCTTAATAAAATATCATATTTTACAACTCACTATTACTATTTAATTCAATATTGATTAACAAAGAACTAACCTTCGCTCTGCCTCAGTGGACTAGAGCCTTTGCCTGAAGAAACCTCGTATAGAATTATTAAATCCCTGGTGCTTCACTGCTGGGTCGTTAAGTGTGGTGTGTAATATTAATCTCAACTTGTGACTGTCCCAGTGCTATATTTAGGTTTCTCTTAAAGTTTGAGCAGTTAATGGGCGTTACACGTTTCATATATTTAGTAGTAATGTATGAAATTATAGGATGCCGTAAAAGATAAGATCTCCGATCCGCAAAATCCGATAAATCAAAATTTCGATAATTCCCGAATCCCATTCGGTTCTTTCTGATATCGCAAATAATATTTTCACCACAACCTAGCAGTGGTTCCCTGGTACCTTATGAGCTCACCTTGGCGGGGGTTAGGAGGATACAGAAGCCCTCAGTTTATTTTGAGTACTACAAATTGTCTGAGAGTCGAAATATTGACCTCAATTGGTTAGCGTCCCATCCACTGTTTCTATGACCGAAAGAGTATAAATTTATATTTTTGTTATACATATATCCCTTAGAAATTCTTATCCTATATCTTGTTTACTCGAACTCTCATAGCGACCCTACATCAAAAACCGTTTCGTTAACGTTTCGTAATCCTCGTTGCGCAAGTGTGAATACAGCACCAGATTGCAAAGTAAGATTTTGATTCTTAGAAACCTATACAATACATCTTTAGTACTAAATGAGTTGGTTCCCATGGCATTCTTATCTTATAGAGTGTATAAATATTTTACTCACATTGTTTAAGTAATGCTATAGGGTCAAACAGTACATAATTACCTCGTATACAAACCACCTACGTGGTAATCTTCGAAATAATAACAATTTATATAAATCATAGAGTCGTAGAAAGATGAGAAAGGGCTGAAAGATAAATAATGGATGACAAACACAGTATAATACTTACCTTATAAATGATAAATTTAACCCAATCCAACCTTTTATTCAGTCACAGATTACTCAGATTATGTAAGTAATTTAGTTTATTATCTAGACATTCGTTTCACTGATGCCCCGGGTCTATGTATGTCTTTTGAACACTTGTCCAAAATGGTTATGCAGGACGTAGACTTTCCATATATGGAATCGCTCGGACCAGACGGTTTTAGGTTCCCTGAATACAACGACTTGTACCTCTTCAAGTTTTCAATCACCGATATTCCTTAATTACACTGGTATTAGATATATCGTCGATAGTTCAACGGTAAAACTTTTCATTTGACGTCTGTTAATGTAAAAAAAATCGACGTTACCTATTTTTTTTTAAATAATAACTATAGTTGATAGTATCAGTCGTTACTTTGCGGAAATTCATTGTTATTAAATTAGTATTAATTTACTTTACAACAATCCGCAAGCACAATGTATGATGGTAACTATCCTCACCAACACGTGTTTCGCTCCGAAACAGAGCATCCTCAGGGTGAGTAGTCTTTACGAGTGTTAACCGCAAAGTGTGGTGAGGTGTTGGTGGCGGTATGTGTGTTGGTATATACTTTTATTTATCATAAATGCATGAATTCCTTTATGGGAGGGAGGAAGGTTCAATGCATATATAGAAATATATACCATGATACATTGTGAATGCGGATTGTTGCCAAGTAAATTAATACTAGTTTAATAAGATAATAACTGACAAACGAAGAAATATTTAAATGGTTATTGCTGCCCATGCTCTAAAGGCATTATTTACACGTTGCCAACACACGACACGTAAAAACATTTCACGATTGGTTCTAGTTGAAGGAACCTAGCTAGCGGTAGGTAAAAAATGCACGAGGTCCGTTGGAGTTAAAATTAAAATGAATCGAGTCTATAAGAGATTAGCGACCTCGAACAGGTGTAATATATTATTATAGTCTAGTCCGTTTTCAGTAGTGCACCACCAGCAGAGGAGGTTTATGGAGATTATTGCGCTGGCCTAGAATATTTCCCACACTCCCATGCTGGCAGAACAGGGTGTTGTAAGAGACGACAAAAGCCAGTGCTTGGGGGCAGGGCTTCACGTGAAGATTATATTAACAATTTTATTATTAAGTCATTTATATTATAACTGGTATTATTATGTTTTCGTGAAGCCTGCCTGGCTAGCTACCACTCTCCTGCTTGAGTCAGCCACCAAACGACTTGTCGAGTCCCGGCTGGAGGGTTGAGAACTTGTACTTTCTTTGTTTCTTCTCATTTCCTGGCCGACAACGCATCAGTGATCACTTACCATCAGGTGGCTCGTCTGCTCGTTTCTCGGCTATTTACATAAAAAAGAGGTTGGCTTGTATTCAAGGATGGGATAGAAGCCCGTTCAACCTTAAATGGTGTATCGGTTAAAGGACAAACTAGCATAAAATACCTTATTTTTGGAACGTTCAACATACATGATGAATCCATGGAACATTTGCACTTAACGGAAAGAAATCACGAGTAGAATACATGAACTTAAACTTCACCCATTATAGACACTCAATTGTCTCAATATTCTCACGGTGCATACAAGAATCTACAATTTAATTAGTGTTACTGATTATTCTGTAAAAAAGGTTTTAAATAATAATAAGAATGGATTGGTTAGGGTAGTGCAACAGTTTGCATAAGTGGTTTCCAAATTTATCAATAAATTTTTTAACTATCTCACTTTTGTGCTCCGTTATTATTTCAGAATAAATGAATCGAAATAAATATGGGCCAAAGAAGACCCCTCTTTGACTTATTTAACGTCCATCGGTTGTGGGTTGGCATTATCGGCAAACTGAGCGACATTTTCTTATCACAAAGCGTGATGATTTTGACAGGACAGTATGAAGCAACTTAAGAAGGATCAAAGATTGAGAAGAGTGGCGTGCCTAGGGAAAAGTTAATGTCAAGGCAGCGGAGTTTTTGAAGGGAAGCGCAAACTGGTTTAGTGATCTCGTTCCTGGATAAAATTTACCTTCCAGGTAGATTTTTAGTATAGAATTCTAATTAAAAATTATGTATCTCCTCCTGCTCTCTCACCATTACAAGGATCTCCCAGCGCCGTTTAATTATGGATGTGACAGCCAGACCGGGCTTGTCACCTTGAATTTGCATTTGCCAAATCGGGTTCGGTAGCTAGGAGCCTTTGAAATTCGAGTCCACTTGTGAATTCACGTTCTGCGACCCACAAACAGACCGATTGGATTGGAAAATTGACTGGTGAATTTAAACTTTGTTAATGTTTTCATAGGATGAAGGTTACTGTTGGAACAATAATTTAACATCGAAGATATTTGTCGTTCAAATAATAAATAAATAGAAGGTAGGCACTTATATGTAACTTTTATTTACACAGACATGTCTATTATTTTTCTATTTACATGACAGCGTTCGCGATTAATAGTTAATTATTATAAATATACATTTAATATATAGCCTATATCAAGGCGGAAAAATATCCCTTTCAAGCTGTGAAAGAGTTTATAAAATAGGTGTCATGGTTTTGGAGATTACTTTCCGCATATGCACAAACTCACAAAATTAGCACTCCCTCTTTACAATATTAATATAGATATAGAAAGCTACCACGGCGATATCTATAATTGTTACTGAAAAAATACTGCAATGTAATCTCAAAGGCTTGAGAAGAGAATTATTTTATATCCACAAAAATCAATATCCCCTCTACAATAAATATATGCGTCCAGCTTCCAGTAGTCCTGTAGATTACTATATTTATATACATCTCAAAAATGTATGTTCTTAGCAGAACGGGACTAAACAAATAAAAATAAGAACTTCATTAAGATCACGAGTATTTTAAATGGTGAAATTTATAAATTACGAATTGGCAAATCAAGCAGACTTTTGTAAATCAATTTTAAACAAATATAAAACGAAACAGAATTGACTATTCAAACGGGCAGAGTTTCTCCTTAACACGTTCACCACAAATATAAGTGTCTCCAGACGAGCGCTCATCGTCTTATATAGTAGGTGCTTGACGGTGACTGTCCGTCGTCCCCTCGTCTTAACGGATGTGACGTCACTTTGCTGCTAATAATATCATCATTACTGTCCAACCACTGGACTCAGATTTCCACTCACAATGTGAGGCTTTAAGGTCATAGTCACTCACGCTGGCCAAGTGCGGGATGCTGCACGTACCTCTAACTTCACTTCGCGAAGTTAGAGGTACGTGCAGCATTCCAACTCGAGTCTCCCATGTAAAAGACTATCTTTGAATCAATAGACCAAGGAATTCCAAAATGGCCGACATCAACCCGTTAGGGACGAAATCGGTTTCCCAGGGTTCGACACTGATTTTGAGGAGCAACTACTAGGTCTAAAAATCAACCCCTATTGATTAACACAAGTTCTTATTTGAAACTTTCAAGATACCGAATAAGTTGGGTTACACGTATTTTATAGGCTGTTATAAGTTAGTGCGTTGAACATCTTAGACTTCATCACCACTTACCATAAAATGGGTACAAGCCCAACAACTTGACAACAATATCAAGCATTAACTTATTATTGTATGTAAAAAAAAACTAGAGAGAGAAGAGAGGTTTTTAAAGTAATTTGGCTATTGGGGTCTGAGCTTCTTGCCCAAAATAGTACCTATGGTAATCCGTGCAATAGACAATCTCTGCTACACTAAATTAAAAATCCTGTGACATCCCGATTTCTCATAAATATTTATGTTAATTATTCTTAATTAGATATTTACTCTAGAATTTATTTGTTTAATACCTTACACACATACTCCAAATATGTTTATTAAGGACAACCTCAAAGCCCAATTCGATGTGAACCTGCCGGCCGACTGACAGTCCCGGGTTTATTCCGTGTGAGGACAGATATTCATATCCTTGATAAATGTTTGTTCTTTGTTGATGTTTGTAATGACTCATTTATATGTCCATGCCACCAGCATAGGGAATCCTTGTATGGAGTTGATTGTGAGAATTTGTATAGCAATTAACTGATTTTAACTGATTTAATCACCAGTACAATTGCTAACAGAACAATGAATTTGCTTAGCAATCGTCTTAATCTTGAAGTATCGTCTTGATTGCTATCCAATGGTTAGCAATACAGAACGACTATTTAACATATTCCCTGAAGCGCAAAAGCGATCGATAAAAAAATTTACTACTATTTGTTCAGTGCATGTCCATCATAACTTAACTAATCACTCACGATTAACACACAAAGAATAACGAGTGCATAAAACGTTTCAAGCGGCAAATAGGGCAATTGAATCAGTTCGCGCTACCGACAAATCGATGCAACGTATCGAGTACACAAACGATTAATTCGCATACACAAGCGTCGCCGCGCTAGTATCCGTAACAACACATGACAAATACCGAAACCCAAAACAAACATTCATCTCTAACAACCGCCTGCCCACTGGATCGTTACTAACCCGGCTGTACCGTTGTCAAGTTAACAAAAGCAACTCACATATCCTACCCATAAAGCGTTTTGAGTACATTGTCTTTGTTATTACTGTCGAGGTTTCAATGCTATTATTTACATTACATCCGGATTAGAATATTTATATATACTCCTGTAAAGCCTCAAGTGAACAATAGCAACCGTTTAAGACCTAATCGTAATAAAATATGACAGGGTTCTGTACACGGTAATCGAGTAAATTTATTTTATACTCAATTTAAACCTTATTTTTATGTGATTGAGAGTTCACAGTAATTAAGTGACGTATTTAAACTTATACGCAGGAAAGAACGAAGGGCAAAAAGAGAAGGATTGAACATTGTTAATAGGTACGATGTGCTAAGACATAGTGTACTCGTACGTCTATCATTATTTCATCGAATTTTTCTGTTTAGCGAGAAAAATGTCACAAACATACAAATAAACAAATACGTTAATTATCATTCATTATCATCGCATAGAAGGCACCACAATTAGTGACCAGAGATTATAAGGAAATATTATGTAAGTCAATTGTATTCTTGAGACACGGTATAAAAACACAAAGAAAGACGAACTTGATCTTGCCACGCGGCTTGCATTACCTAAGTATGGGTATTGTGTTTTAATTAGAGGACTATTAACATTTTAAGTAAAATGTTAACTTCAAAGCACCATAAAAAGGATTTGTATACTCAGTACATACATGCTGACTAGTTGTAAATTGCGTGTATAGGCGATTAAATATAAATGAACTAATTCGTAACGTCCGATGTTTCCCTCTTTATTATCTAACTAATTTAGGCTAAATTACAATTGTCACAATTATTGCAACTCGACTTGAATTTTTGAAGGAGTCCGAGCTCTTCAGCTGCTGATCGCAGAATGTCTTAACACCTCCAAGCCATGCCTCTTCATACCAGTAATACCGATCAGACATATAAGAGTTAAGATTTATTATTTACTAGCTGTGCCCGCGAATTCGTCCGCGTGGAATTTAACAAAAAAGTTATTTAGTACAAATAAAAGTAGCCTAAGTTACTCCTTATTACATCAGCTACCTACCAGTGAAAGTCCCATCAAAACCGTCCAGCCGTTTCAGAGATTAGCCGGAACAAACAGACAGACAGACAGACAGACAAAAATTGTAAAAAATGTTATTTTTCATTCATATGCATATAATAAAAAGCGATTATTTTAATATTACAAACAGACACTCCAATTTTATTTATTAGTATAGATTAAAGGTAAGAGTTGGTATTGCTGGTTCCGGTAGTTTTTGCTTTCCTTCACCACAGTTCATACTGCTATTTATTTAGTTACTTTTTAAGGGTAAATAAAACAGATTTAAATTAAATATTCAGAATTTGTTATTTTAAATTATATAATTATAGTTATAATATAAATTATAATTATAGTTGCGGAACGAAGGATTTGAACTGAGAACTTGAAACAAATTGAGGATTTGATTTGTGTTATATTTTTATTTAAAAAATGCATATGTACAGCAATGTTGCATACCTTGCATGTGTTTTGAAATTGGAATATTTACGGTTCTACAATACGTATTGAAATAAGTTCCGTACAAGCGTCTGGAAAATATGCATTTTTTAGATTCTTACGAAACATTTCATCTCATGGCACGAATAACTTTTAGGCTTACTTTTATTTACACACTCGGCCTTGTGTTCTTTTAAAGCAGCAATAAGACGTGACTAAGTGTTATTATAAAAGTGATACAGAATAGAAACGAAACGAAAGAATGTTTTATTGAAGGTTCACATTATAGCACAGTTAAATTTTTTTACACACTAAAAGAAAACAAATAACTAGTAATAAACTGAACACATTAATCTGCGTCGCAGTGTTTCTCAAAGGTCGATCTACATTCGGAATATGCGGTTGGTTTGACAGTAAGTAAGTCTTTACTCTAGGTACGTATAATGCATGGATCCGGGAGAGCAACGCCCCTGCACCTGAATGCGATCACGATGTGACATTCCACTACCGCTTCTCGGAATTGCGAATTCGTTCGAAAGATCCACGGAAATGATCGCCTCTGCGTTCTGTTAGGCACCGGCTGTACATGGCTTCTTTGCCTCAAAACTTAATGCCACCCTGAGTACAGAATAAACTTATAGTATTATTCAGCTACAGAAAAATATAGTTGTTCATTAATATTCTTGAGTAAAAATAACAAAAAATATGATATACCTTACAAAAATATATATGAATAAATAAAAAAAAAACATCATAAAATAAACTGCTTAAATATATGTACATAACTTATTGTTACTGTATTTCACTTACATTTGACGAAGTCGATAATATGCTGACATATTCATTTGAGTCGCACAAGTTGACGCCATGAGGTCTATTTAATTAACTTCGTATTTTTCCGCAAGACTGTCATAATTCCATTAATCAGTCTTAGTTTGTCAATTTTTGGATTTGTGCTTACTCCTAACAGCTGACAATCGCTGTCATTTTTACAAAAGTGCGGATTACATTTGTGGACCCTGCTTTCTCAACTTGCATGGGTCACTCCAAATATGTAACCAACCTGCGCACGGGGGATTCGCGTTAGAACCCTGCACGCACCTCTAATTTTTAAAATTACGTGCGTATAAAAACAAATTACTACTTGCATCGTTAAGAAACCTGCATACCTGTAATTCTTCACGATGTTGTCAAAGTTGTGTGTGACAACCGCCAATCCGCACTTGACTAACGTGGCGGGCAATGACCTCAACTTCTCTCACTATGAATATGTGAAAGAGACCCGAACCTAGCAGTAGGACAATTATGAGTTGTAATAATGAACCCCTACGCTATTTAGGTGACTCTAATTTATGGTCCCACATTTATTCACCAAATGTAACGCAATCTCAATGCACATCTGTTAAGAAACAATCATGAACTTTGAAACAATCAACCCGTTTATGTCGCAATCTGGTTAACGAAGTTAATCCCTAGAGACCGCGATCCATTACGCAAAGTGCAGCGGCGCAATCGGTTTAATGCTCCTTGATACAAATACGCGATGCGACTGTAAATGCAATTGCTAAAATGCATATAGTAGTAGCAAGTATTAATATGGCGCCTTTACGACAATTGCTATTGATTCCATTTTTAGGTAGCGGCACCTTTTCTGCTCAACGGATTAAGGAATTTGCTATGAAATGGACTTTAGAAACTAGGCCATCCGTCAGAGAAAGTAGGTAATCACAAAATGTATTACCTGAAAACTTAAGAGGAGCTGGTTATTTGTAACGCAGAAGCAATGGTTAATAAGGCAGAAGAGCTTATGAAGAGAGACGACAAACTAGTAGATATAGATACCCAACAAGTCGATGTACCAACGAATTTAATTTTTTTTTAGCCGACAAACGAACAGACGAAACACCCGATGGTAAGTGGTCCCGGCGAAGATGGGCATTAGTAACACCAAAGAAACGAAGGGAGAAGAAGAAAGAAACAAGTACTGTCTTTCAAGGCTCCAGCCGGAACACGACGAGTCGTTTGGCGGCTAATTCAAATAAGAGGGTGGTAGCTAGTCAAGCAGGCTTTACGGAAAGATACGGTAATACCAGTAATAATATCAATGACTTAATAACAACATTGATAATACAATCCTTACTCGAAACCTTACGACACCCTGTTCTGCCAACATGGGATTGAGGTCAGTATTCTAGGCTGACCCAATCAATACGCCCAAAAAGCCGTTAAAGAGCGATTACATAAAAAAATTTAGTATTGGGTCAAGCTACAATACAAATTAACAGAGACGTGTACTAAGCCGTGAGTAACGTGAATAAGCAACTTTGAATATTTTTATAATCGGTACAGCTAAGAGACACATGACAAACACGTTTAAATTATTGAAATATTTATTTTAAAATATAAAATTAAATACAAATAACCTATATATTCAAACATATATATACATACAATTAAATATGTGTAAGCAAAGTGCATCCAAATTTACTGAGCTAAGATGTATTAGCGTACAAACAAATAAAAAAAATACGGTTAAAATTAAGAAAGACAAGGGGCTAAGTGATAAAATAATATTAAAAGAATAAAATACACACTCACACATTTTTCTCACGATGTATTCTTGCTTGACAACAAGTGATAACTAGTTTTTGAAACATACTATAAATACTAGAGGTGTAAGGACCTCTGTTATAGAAGAAGTACGTTCAAACTACTGAATGCTATCTATGCTGAGGAACTTAGGTCTACTATCTATAAGATGAACCGTTGTGGAAGCAAGATGAGCTCCATAACATTGCATGCGTCATTTCCACTCCTCACCCAAATAAATATTCATATCTCATAATATATTCCAAGCACCATTAGTTTCGCTAAGGCCTTTATTTATGTTTCCGTTCCAGTACATACTGCAAATCAAGGTAGATAAGTAATATCATAATTGTTGTTTATAAGTATGTTAAATTTATGGTTTAAATGAGCTATTGGATTTTTTAACCATTAGCAAGGATATGAAAACTAAGCAATTATTATGAACATAAACGATATACTGCATCAATTATTTTACTTACAAGATTGTTTTTTTTTTAATCCGTAAATAATCCATACATATAAAAACAATAACGTTGCAACAAAACGGTATGTCTAATAAAAACTTATTATAACCTGGACTATTCCATGTCATCACGTGAAGGTAAGTTGGATCAAAACACCGTCAGTGAATAAGAAAAAGTGGCTCGATTTATACTTCATCCGCAACGAATCCATTAAAGAATCTGTTCTATTATAAACGTACTCGTAATACAGGTGCGTTTGTACACTTCTTATATCAAACTAGATTAATACGTCTGTGTTACTATATATTAGAAATTTCACAAGGAGAATTGGCACAATCTTGTTTACACTTATCCTCGACATTCATTCAATCCGATAGATAATCTCAAAACTGGATACTTTCAATTTTAAAATGTGGTTTTCAAATAAAAAAGCTTAACAGAAACAGCGAAGGATTTCAATGGCCACGATTTTGTTCTTTCACTAACTAATATTCAGTGGTCGTTGATATACTATTTGTATCATGTTAATTAAACAGTGGAGGAGCAGTAGCGTGTAGTACTCTTTAGGCTTCCTCGACTATGAGATGAAATTCATGCCTAGCAGTTAGCCGTTTATGAGTTGAACTCATAAAGTTTGAAACAACTTCTTCATAATAAAATATCAGGTTTGAACACACACGAATGCAAACCTTATATACAAAATCGTGATTATAATATATGAATAATTAATATTAATGTATCAAGAAGCGAAGACGAAGCCGGAAACATTACTCGGTATCCACACAAAAACATTCGCAATAGCTCAGAACTGTTACGAAAGGCGCCGTCGACCGTAAACATTCCTGGCCACTGAGCATGCGCGCACACAAAAACGTCAACAAAACTATAGTGAGCTTCCAGATAGAGGAATTGGATTTATAAAAGCATTCCGTTTTTGCAGCCGGCTAGTTAAACTAAATTATAGTGCGAAGATACAAATTTATACAGAACTCGAGATGAAGTAATACAGGATTACAAATAAAACCTATTATTGTTAATGCCAGTAGTCTCCACTTTAAAAAAAGTCGTCAGAATTTAATATGAAACTTATAATAAGATGAATTAATTAACAATGATACAGGGTGATCAATCATTACTTAACTGTCAATCTAAAATGAATTTTTATCTACGAATAAACCTCTCGGTTAACAGTATTTCCAATTGAGTAACCTTGACAACGTATTCAACGTCAAAACCCAAATATGAAAAAGTACATCGCAAATGGTACTGACAACGATCTAACGCCGGAAAGAAATCTTGATTGCCCGCATTCAATTACCGGCTTTTGTCGCCCACTTTCAAGAAATAAAATGCACAGAATTGAAGAATTTCTAACAGATGTTAACGGTATACGGCATGCGGGTAGTTTTCTTTTTGTAGTGTAAGAAAAATGCTGTCCTCTTGATATTTAACTAACACTTCAAGAAAGCAGTGGTTTGCATGTCGGTCTCTCTCATAGATAACTCGAGTTAGGATCCGACAAGTATTTTTTTTGACATTTGACTATTTGACATTACTTATAAGTATCACTTGGTTTGGTGAACGAAAAAAGCTTAAGGAAGTACTCAAAGGTGTGTTAAGTCCACTAATCCGCACTTAGACAGCGCGACGGCTTACCTTAACTTCCCTCATTGTGAGGAGAAACCCGAGCCCACTTGGGCTGGCAATAATGGATTGTAATGATGACTTTTCAATGAGGACAGCACGATTTTGCTTCTTAAAGAGGTCGCATAATTGTTTTCTTTTTCTTCTTCTTTTTCTCAATTATTTCACTCTTGGCAGAGCGGTCATGGTCGTCATGTACCCGCATTTTTGACAGATGTTGTTCGTCTCACAATCTCTCGCCAATTCGTTCTGTTAGTTGTAATTTTGATCACTCATGCATTGGACCGCCCATGGCAGATTTAATGTGGTCGGTCCATTGCATGGGCGATCTATCGCGTGTCGTGGTACCCTCCACTCTACCTTGCACCACCAGACGTTCAATGGAGTCATTGCCGCTCGTAAAGACGTGGTCGAAAACCTTAAAGGAAGAGGGACATGAGCATCATGTTAAGAAAACCCAGTGCAACTTGTTTAAAAGTTATTCTTAAAAACCAGTTGTAACACTGCCGGAATAAATAAGATGTCGTTAATAAATTTGACCAACAAAAATGCCAACTAAAAAAGTCAAACAGTAAGTAAAGAAACAAATAATTAATACAATTAAAATCTTAATAAATTATCTACAATATAAAATTATATAATTATCAGATTGTGATCAAATATGTATAACTTACGTCACACAAGTGAGTTATATCAGGGAAGATATCATGGAGGAGGAAAAACACAATTTGCGCACCTCACAAACATATGGAAACAGATGTTGCTTTTATTGCTCGTAAATGCACAAGGTGCGTGCAACAGCTGCGTTAGCGCATGCTTCTAATCTTCCATCGCACCGTTAATGACCGACACAGAGGTTGCGTGGAAAAGCGGCAAAGATTCCGTAATTAAACTATTCGGGGCACGCCACTCTTCCAAGACGGCCTTGTTTCCGATTCGATGTGCTCCGCTATCGTAAATCGTTTATCACTCGAAAATAATGCAGAGGGTAATGGTCTGGTGAGAGCGAAGCTCTCCAGATTCTTTCCTACTGTCAGCTATTGGAATTAAAGTAATGAAAAATAGGTTGTCGACATAACAGTTCTTCGCAAATTTGGAACACACGGATTTGATCCTCTAACACGAACATATTTCAAAAACCGTACGTTAAGTTACGGTAAATAAATAATCGGCTTGAAAGATATTTTCGAGTTGATATAATCCTCCGATTTGAAAAATAGTAAATAACAGTACTCTGCGGCAAATAATACCGTTGAAATGTAATACAAGAAGAAATATTTATGGGAGTGATTTGCCCTCCCTGAATATCTCCTATACGTATTGCTTTGGAATATTTTTCCCCAGTGGGTGGTACATTCACTATCAGAAAGAGTAAATAAACATTCTGATGATTCTAAGAAGTACTTACAAAACGACATTTGTGATCATCAGTAAAACAAGTTAAAATGTTTAATTTTTCTTATATGTATATATTTGAAATATGCCTCCCTACGAACTTATTTCGTACACTCCCTTGAGACTGACTTAGGTGAATTTTTGTATATGTATTGTATTTCTCTTCCAATTAAATGTATCTGTGGCGCCTTTAAAGTAAATAAAACATTACAGGCAAATAACTCTTCTTGACTTTGACTTATAGACATCCTTTCAATTAGAAGAAAAACAATATACAATATAACTTGTCTTAAGTTCTATTTACGCGAATGATCTCATGCAGCAAGAACATAATCAAACAAAAAGCAAACGCAAGCATAGAGAACAGCCTCTACAAAAGCAAAGAATACAATACGTCTAATATTTCACTAGTTACTATATTTTTTGGTACCGATGATTCTGTTAATTTAATTCATAATTATAAGATGTAACGTCGATCAGCGTCATATACTTTTTGCTTCTATAATGCAAAAGTTTTCTCGCTCTTCCCACATAGGTACGATAGATATTCTCAATGTAACAATAACAGCTTTTAAAGTTAAAGGTATATCTATGTATACCTTTTTAAAAAAAATAGTTGCTTAATTTAAGGTACATGATATACACCCCAAAACAACATTGTTTAAAATTTTGGTTTGATTTTTTTCAATAACTGTAAAACTAATGGACCGATTCAAATTAAATTTAGTACGGTGGTAACGTTTCATGAAAATCGTAATCAAAAACACTTTTTTACGGCGGAAAGACATTTTAAGGTGTTGCCACACTGCCGCAATTGAATGAATTAAAATATTATTGATCCATCGTCTCTTTATCTGCAAATCCTAGGATCAGATTCTCATCATATTTAAAAGGAATTTGCTCCGAGCCATTCCTTGTATAACGGAGTTGTGATCCTACAATACATAAAAAATACATAGATACAAACATAGTAGGTACCTCTTTTATTTTGAAGTCGGTTAAAAATATCTCCCTACAGAGGTGCGAGCGGGCTTCAATAATGAATTTATATGTCTTTAAAAAACCAAGGTTACAAAATTAAAATTCGGAGGTAATAGTAGTTTGAATAAACAAAATTATGGCTTCAATATTTAAAAAAAATTAACAGTGCGGAAAAACATACTTCCAGATTTATGCATAAAATGCTACATCTATATATTAATAGGTGAAGCAAAAATTTTGTACTCCTTATGACGACAGTTATGCGAACGGAGGAGTACGAAATTTGGCACCGTTAATGTTTACATGGAGAAGGTGTGCAGGAAGCTAATATTTTCATATATTATGAATTAGAAATATATGAAAATAAACATTATACAAACTAACATTCATTTGACACACCCACAATTATAAGATATACACACATATACTCTTTTGTTTATGGTTAAAGTCAAACTGAAAAGAGAATAAATAACAAAAACAAAAAAGATTAAACATTACATGAATAGGTACCCCTTTTGTTTATGATATATCCTATTGTACTTTATAATACATTTATTTAGGTATATGTTTATGTATTTACAAAATATATACATATACATCTGTTTATTTAAGTTTTATTATATTGTAATATAGATTTGACATATAGATTGGAATAAATTGTTCGTTTGACGTTTGGCCAGTTTTCTATGTAAAATAATGGAAACGTATTCTCTACATAATACCTCGAGAATGATGAGGGAATATACGTGATGACAGAGAACCAATCACTTCACTGATCACTTCAACAAACATAATAGAAAATAATGAAACTGAACCTGTACAATATGATGATGGTAGCGTAATCTTTAATTAAGATGAAAAACTTAATTCTATTTAAGAACTTCTGATCGAAATGCAGAAGCTTTAATGACGGGAATAATTAATTACTCGTTAGTTTTTGTGAAAGATATTTCTAAACTTAAAAAATAACTTGCTTTATGGTAAATTGACCCATTGTCTACGTACAATTTTGAAACAGCAAGCGGATATAATTTATGCGACGACCTCATAGCCCAGTTATAGTGACCCTGTTTGCCGAACCAGGGCGGTTCGATTCCCGTTCAGGTTAGATCTTTATGTGACAGATCAGTGATTGCTCTCGGATCGGGGATTTTTGTGATATCACACTATTGTCATGCCAACCGCAACACAGAAAATACTACTGTGAGGGTGTGAGTCTTAATAATAATAATGGATACTTCATTTATTTCGTCACTATCTTAGACACTGATACTGCAGACGTTGCTACTTATATTCAAAAAGCTGGTTAAATGTTAATTGTGAACCTAGTATTTTACTTTACAACCAAGAGGCAAACTTTTGAAATTTGCCTCTACTAAAGAGATTGAATCTGATAGGCAACCCAACTCGGTCACTTCTTAATGAATTGAAGTATAAAGTTTTAGTGTACTTTGCTCGCAAATGTAGGAAGGTAAAGTTTACCTAGTAGAAGAAAGTGGTGATTACTTGTCAAAATTGAACTAAAACTGTAAAGGAATTTCTGTCTAAAATTAATCTTACCCATATTTTTCAAGACGTAAGGTATATTTAATCCCTCTTGAAGTTTACTTACATAGTGATATTTATATTAACTAATACGATATTGACAGAACATCAGACGGGAGTCGATTTACGATCAGCCTATAAATAATGCAAATCTTTGATTGTACAATAATGTTGAATAATGAAGCAATTAATTTCAAATAAATTGATGAAATTCAAATTTGAATAAAGTGAAAGTTATTTAAACCCTCATTATTATTATAGTGATTACTTTGTAGCTTTTACCCCTGAAACATAACGATACTTTTAAATGCCTGCGCAAGTCATTGTTGTATCACGAGAATCTTTATGCCAAATGGTTTTGCAGTATCGACTGACATTCCACAGTCATACATACGACTTAACTTTTGTATGTCATCGGGAAAAATAAGATCAGCTACATAGTAAATCAGCATATGAAAGTGTTTTAGATAGTCTGAGGGGATTAATAAATATTTATACATATATATTGCAGCTGGCCGTGAAGTAAATTTAAACGCAAAGTATTTATTTAATCATAAGTACAATATTCTTATATAAAAAAGAAAATCATTACCTAAGTAATTGATACGGTATTCAGGTATCTAGATAATAAATGAAATTATGGGTATAAAACAGAAATAAAGATTAATGAAGACATTGGATTAAAATGGTAGATTTAGAATCTTGATGTTTTTATATATAAAAATTATTGTGTAATTATCGTACAAAACTAAATTCAATCAAGCGACAATCAAAAACAAAGTAATGAGATGTCAATAAGTCAAAAGTAATTTATTTAAAAACGCACAAATTTTTTTGTTTTTATTATTGTTCATTATTGTAAATAATTACAAGCTCTGTTTAATAATTTTCAAACATTTAAACAAAATTATAGTAACACTTAATTTTAGTGAACATAGGAAACAGCAACAGCAATTTCCTTTTGATCTAGCCGTTAATTATTGTTTGAAGAGGTCTACGATACTGAATTCTGATCTCCATGGATATCAATCAGGACATAAGCTGACAAAGATTAACAACATTTCAAACACCGAAAAGATTCGTGGTGCACAGGATCTAAATACACAGATTGATATTTGAAGTTCGAAGATACAAGGAATATTAGTTTTATTACCGTTAAATTCAAGGTCTAAACTAAACAAATTAATACAAATGACTTCTATGTTCAAGTTTGAGATAAAATCAAATTTCGCACACGGTCAACAAATTGATTATTTTCGGACGAGACAACAGGATGAATGAAGTCTTGTAGCCCATTATACTCCCAAGTTTCAAGTAATAACAGGGTCTGATTTCGTATCCCAAAATAAATTAAAACCAAATTTAACACAATTATAAACGATATATGATACACATTAGGAGCTTGTAACAAATTTGAAACCTTAAATCAAAGCTATATAATGGATTTTCCAACGAAATGATTTTGTAACCGTTGCAGAACGATATAAGGGAAATGATCCATTCATTGTTACTCTCGTATCACTTTGGAGTTTTTGTCGTTGTAATTTAGACCTTATATTTGATGTAAATAATATGGATCGCTTCGCAAGTTTTTCTGTCGGTTAGGCCTTTCTTCTTTGGGCGCTGTATTGAACGGACGTTGAAAAAAAGGGGCACGACTGGAACACACCTGTCAGTAGTGTTGCCAGTTTTTGAAGAGGACGGGTGAATGGCGGTCTATACAATGACTTGTTTGATTTTGAATTTCGTGGACTTTTTTTAAGAAATCATGCAGGAAATCATGCTTGTCCATTCATTTTAAGCAAAAACTTAGAAGCTTTGATTCTGCGAAATGTTCGCTGTTGGTACCATTGTCTTTATCTTCTTGTTGTCGTCTTTTGATCATTGTTCTTCTTTCCACTCTTCTAATTCATTTAGGCCAATCAAAGCTACGCCCATTTTAGTATTTTCCATCAAAAAAGCAATAATCGTCTGTCGTTACAGAAATAAATCAGGGCTGTAACAGGGTAATCAGGGTTGTCACTCTAAGAGGAGACCTGAGCTCAACAATCGGACAGTATTGGTTGCGATAATAATGATGATGATGAGTGACTGAAGGACGTAAGTTACAGAAAGGACCCAAATTTATTGTTTTAATAGATTTAGATTCCATTAAGATTATAAACATCCATCCAAGATCGATTACAAGCATGAGTGTGCTCCTGTTCAATTCCTTATTACACATATCATTGCTTATTTGCATTAACTACGATCAATATTAAGCATACCTAAATTAGGAGCTGTACAAATATTAATATTACAGTAATATTCCTTCGAAGCAAATTTTCACATGGAATTAAATTTAATGTTCTAGTTAAAAGGCTTTCAGGCAACTCGTCCTTAACATTAGTTATATTACATAGTAAATATGAAACAACATCATCTTGACCATTTAACACTAGTAAGCAAAAACAAATCAAAGGGCTCTAAATAGAAATCGAAATCGGTAGCGCCATATTTTATCTAATACATCGGTGCTCATAACAGCCACGATCAAACTACTCTAGAACTCAACGGCCTATTTAAATCTCGTTAATACAAAGGAAAACTTGCTAACATCACCAGGTAATAGCTCCGTAGATCTTTCTTTTCTGTAAGGCATTTGCTTTATCCCCAACGAATAACGAGAAGATTTACAACTTGATAAATCTTCTTAACTTTATGAAGGTTTAAATACTTGCGTATGAGATGTATACAGAAGAGTTATCATTAACGGCTCAAATATATTATATGTAGCGCAATGCTAATGTTGACTTTTGGTCCCTCTGTTGGCAGTAATTAACAATTATTTTATTATGTAGAATATTGTAATGTATTAAAATTTTGGTTTCATGACTTCAACCAACTTCATGCTCTAGGCTTGACCCCTAATCGTTGCGCCTTGATATTTTTCAAAAAACTTTAAAATACGCGAACCTTAAACAAACTTCAATTTCAGAATCAATTATTCACGTTAATGTTTTGTCAATATTGTCTTTCACATCCACCACTGTCGTAATAGAACAAAAGTGTTATTTGTTAGGTTAACGAGTAAATATTCGCCTCTCCTTATTCCATGAGACTAGTAGTAGAGCATCTGAGCATATCTGACCATTTAGTTACGTCATAACCTGTTCAGCAACAGATCAGTCAACAAACTCACTCCTGCGCACGGGCATTGACGGTTTTATTCCACTTGGGACTTAGTAAACAGTACCTACTAATAGATACTACTAAAAATATAACGGGTTGCTCATGTCGTAATTAAGTCGGGATCGCCCGACTGGTTCAATTAGAAGTGCTCTCTTACTCTCCAGGCTTGGCTGTCGGTTATTGAGAAAAGACCTCACGTACTAGGTCCGAAATTAGTTGG
Organism: Megathymus violae; assembly: GCA_003671415.1. Taxonomy (NCBI): domain Eukaryota; kingdom Metazoa; phylum Arthropoda; class Insecta; order Lepidoptera; family Hesperiidae; genus Megathymus; species Megathymus violae. Next base: position 925,742 of record PDGT01000075.1, read on the forward strand.
GCGAATCTAACTTAACAACCACACGCGTGAGCCATTTTTCAATATTTCGTACTGTCTACACATTTTTTTTGTTTAAGCATGTTTCAGTAAATATTAAAATTCATTCTAAAATTTCGAACTTGTTAATGCTAGATTTATTACAATTTGAGTAGGTAAATGAGTCGTTTTGTTTAACTTAAAGTAATATAAAAGAAAAATACTACTTCAGTGATGGGTAAAGTTTATTAATAATGTCATTTCTACAGCAATCCTAAAAATTTGATTTGATTACTTGTAAATGTAATGTTCGTTTTATTACTAAACGTAACAATATAATCAAATAACTGCCATTAACTAAATTAGATCACAGTGTCGAAAATAAAACCGGTTTTATACACATTAGTGAAATTTGTCACGTGATGTAATCTTTATTTTTTTTCTGTAAATATCAGTCAAACGACCCACCCGAAGGTAAATAGTTACAATGCCGTCCATGGACATTCTTTATACCCAAGGCATCACCGTTATTTTGCCGGTTAAGTTGGTAGCGAGAGACCTGTATATTTCGAGCCCTTCGACACTACACCGAAACTCCTAAAAATATTCCAATGTTGATTATAGAAGGAGAGTGGTATCTAGCTAGTTACGTGAAACACCGGGATTGAACTGGACAGTCCGAGACTAGCAACCAACAGGGGGACCATTCGGCTTAGTCACGTTCGTTGTTGAGCTGAGGCGCACCTGGTGTAAAGGAAGTTGGCTCAAGAATAGGTGGAATCTCTTATGCCCTTCAATATCACGGTTGAATATCTCAATGAATAGTGTGAAAGTACTAAAAGGAGAGAATCACAGGTTCTCATGCGCCCACGGAGCCACGCATTCCGAAAGATAATGTCGCGTTCCTCGCTCCGAAATGTAACCCACTCTTTCTAAAGTTTGGATCAGATCATTGAGAACTCAAGTGTTTTTTCATTTTACTCATAAATTATACTTCTTAATAATGTAATATCAATTGTTACAAATAACACGTACCGGGGACTTAAAGCTAGTCTTTAAATTTAAAGTAGTGTATTTAGCGTTTCGCGTAGCTACTAGGTTAAAAATAACAATGTTATTATTACTTTAGCAATTCAATGACGTGATCGATGTTATAACTAAATAAGGATGCAATAGGTGGCACTGTAATGCAATTTTCAACAATTAAATTTATATACAGAAACACTCCATATTCCTTAAATATAATCGAGTGGTCAACAAAGTGGCAGATTGTATCGAAACTGTTGTAGCATAAGTTACTTTGCGTGTATTTAATCCACTTTTGACCGTGGCTCAACTCGTAATTCATTTGTTTTAATAATTGCGGCTTCACATACACCTAATCCAGCGATTCAGACAAATGGTCGTGATTGTAAACTGTATATTACTCGTATAATCTTCCCTCGGCTGGACGCATACTACAGTACAAACCAATTATGTGTGGCGATTTTCATATCTCTGACAGCATTAGAGAGAACTCTCAGATACGCTAATATTATGGTTGTAATTAAAATTAAATTAATGAACTTATTGCTTTATTAATGTACTTGCTTCATTCGCCGCACAAGGTAATAATAATAAGTACATAACAAATCATCATATCAAATTATATAATTATATAATTTAATATTGATCAAACATAATTATGCCAAATAATATAAAATTTACATTTACATTTCTTAATTTACCTCGCATAAGCACATAAGATAAATGTGTGAAAGGTTGGAATACACACTGTCCGAGTAAAAAGTTAAATTTTAATTCACTACGACTTTACGCTTTAATACAACATAACAGCGTATCTATCGTCTATTCACAAGATTTGGTACTAACAACATTTTGGTACGTTCGAGGTTTAGTGCCTGTTGAGGATTTTAATGGCTCCCTTCTGAAGCCACCCAACTTGGACTCGCTGAAGAGTTTGGATGATAACAAGCGGTACTCGAGGCCTTACTAGCTCGGCGACACGTGGTATCAATAGGCTGGTCCACCAAACGGTGCGGTGATTTCGGCTGGCAATATAATTGAAGGGCCTAAATATGCGTATAGTTATTTATTATCAGGGTTGACAACAAAATTCAACAGCGCTAAAATTTTTAATATAAACTGGACTTATTACGTAACACGCGTAGGGATTTGATTCGTGATACGCACGCCGCCGGTCGTATTCCATGTTCGCGCAAAATTAAGGCGTATTTGCCTAAAGCTTCGTTGCAAAAAGAGACCGGAACCCATAATTGAGTTTCTTTGCCTTTCGAAGGCACTGTGCAGAAATTCTTATCACTTGAAACATTCAAAGATAAGAATTTACATTACCACTTGATGTAGTTTAGACTTCGAATAGACAAAAAAAAATTATCACATTAGCGAAGCGTAATGGTAATACGGGAAACATTCCCACCTGTAATGAGAACTCTAATGACAAGTCGAACTGAACGTAATTGGCAAAGACACAGCATTAAGTTACAAAAACTACGAGTAGGAAAGTTGATTGAACTGACATTTTAATATTTTTTTCTCACACTAGTTTTTAACTATCACAAAAAATAATTGGATCAAAGCTAGCTGCTAGCTGTAAACAATAAAACCATGTTATATTCGTATAATGTATAATCCCATAAACACTTATTGAAATTCGGTGTGCACGAGGCCATTTCTATACGAAAATAACCATCTCGTTACCATCAAATTTTAGATACGCCAATTACTTTTTATTTCGTTTCTCGTCGCAAATATTAAAAGCGTATTGTTTGTAACGTGTAGTGAAATCCGTCGTACTCTTGCTCATAAAGCATTTTAATGGTCTTAATAAAACATATTTTTACTACCAGTATTTTTATAGCACAATATACGTATCAAGTCATAAATTTGTATATACTTCGTTATACAGTTGAAATGATTTATATTTAATATTTAACTACATTCTATTTACAAAATTAATAACAAGGTAATGTTAATGATTTGATGAAAATAATGTAAGTGGCTATCATGAGCTTTGTGGAAAACATCTTTTACCTATTGTGTTAGTTCCAATGTATAATATTGAATTTATTTGTGTCTGTAAACCAATTCTCACTAAAAGGCAAACGGTATTATCTACTCAGCCCCACACAGCTTTTATTACGCTGCTTTTATTTACTTTACCGATAACTACAATAATGTACAATAATGTAAATAATAACTGAAATTATGTTAAATATCTTTAGCATTTAGAGATGTAACTGAAACTACAATAAGATATGAGATGTATTTGGTTATTCACAACCATATAAATTACTGTACTTTTTAAAACTATCATTTAAATAAACAAATGAATGATAGTTATTATTCCATCTCAGTTAAAATATTGTTTAACATTTCTGAGACACAGCCGTCCCAACATTTTATATATTTTATATTAAAATTTTGTTTTCAAGACTTAAACCAGTATTTGGAACGTTTTGAAATGAAATAAAATTTCTAAAAACAATGTATCTTACACATCACATGATATTGAACGAGTTATTTCCTTTACAGTATTTTATATGAGCATTTCTTTGGTGTACCACAAAGAAGACTTTGGGTCTTATTACGATGCCTTTTACATCATTTTATACAGGTCCGTGCGTCGTATGCAGAAACATCTTCATCTACATGAGGGTTCTCTCCTGCTTTACAACAGGCATGGTAGGCACTAAAATTCAACATCGCGTTTGGAAAATTCACAATCTGACTAGCAGGAAACTACTAAGTAAAACAACAAAGGTCGAAAATGCCTGAGGTCTAAGAAGTTATAACTAACAAAAACCTAGAAACCAAAACTGTCAAACAGGTTAGGCGTGAGAATTTCATGACTCCTAGTGGTTTTTACTAAACATCGTATAAGGTTGAAACCGGTTTTTGACTCAGCGATGAAAATTATGCAAATTGTATAACGGGCGCCGGATTTACAATGCCATTTAACTAGACAAAACAAAATATTGCAGCGAAGTATGATTTTTATGTATGCAACAGCAAACATAAAACAATCAGTGACGTCGTTTAACAATGGATGTACTGGCATGTAATGGCAAGGGTTTCCACACCATCAGTTCTTAAAACATAAAAAACTTTACCCGTTATTCGTTTCATTAAACAAAAAAGACATAACATAGTTAAAACCCATAAAAATAAACCTATAGGGATGTTATGGATATAAATTTTCGGATCTGGATACGAATAAGGATCTATTAATAATATGTTTCGGTTACGGTTACGGATATGAAAATGTTTGAGATTATCCGATTGTTTTGGATAATTTCAGTTACGGATATAAGATAATTTAGGACTTGGAAAAAATATAATGTATTTATAAGGTAACCAGTTAAAGTTTGACTTTATTTATAGATATTATTTGGTGTTGTTAAAAAAATTTAATAATAAAAACTGTCTAAAACGAGATCGATGTGGCTAGTGTATTGAGCCCGCTGGCGGAAACAAAAAAAAAAAACAAATACCTAACTTTCATGTAGACACTGCCACTATCCGAAATTATTCGAAACGTTTTTATCGGATTCTGTTCCGGTTTCGGATATCCGATAAATGCGGATATGATTACGAAGCTCCATAACATCCCTGATACAGACCTTCAATATGCTTTGATGGAAGACGTTCTTATCTCCGAAGACCTCCGACATGTTATCAAATGCTATCAAACGATAACAGTCGGATAACAGATTTACGTATCTTTCGAAGCACAGAAACTTGCTACTAGCAGTCTCATTCAACTACTGATAGCACCCAAGTTACTTGATTCGAGTCGAGATATGAACAACCACTACTTGGAAATAACATAATAATTTAACTTTTATAGTTAACATAACTACATTAAATTACACTAATAAATAAACATTACACATACACATTCAAATCAGAATCATGTTCCAGTGGGATATGTTGAAATAATCTCTCAGTCTATAAATCGAGATTCCATTTAAATGTACGTGTGAAATACTTGTGATTATCATAATACAATTCTTAGATCGTTTGCATATTAAGTCATGGCCAGGGCTCTTAGAAATAAAATGTTTCGAATTGATTTGTTTATAAACATTTGCATAATATCAAGCTGTAGATTGCCTGGATTTGCACGATTGGAAAAACAACATTTTTTTGCTCAGATTGAAGACATTATTATATTCTTAAAACTTCTTACTGTCAGCTTATAAGTTAACTCATCGTGAATTAATATAATAAATATAATATTATATAATATAATAATATTAAAAGCCGATATTTCGACTAAGTTGCATGGCTCTCAATCGCGGATAAACTGCGGCGGCGTAGAGAAAATTGACACAATGACAGATGACATTTGACATTAATCAATCTAATAAATATCGGCGTATTATAGTATAAATAATATACTAATGTTTCAACATACGTACATGAACCAATATGATGTTTCCTCAAGGTTAGTTGACTTTTCAATAGTAAGCTATAAAGAAAAGGGTTATATGAAAGGTTTAGGTAGACTCAATAAAGGGCACAAGTGCTTAGAAATCTTCGATATCACGATTCAATATATTGGATCGTTTCTTATCGAATAGCATAAGAAGATGAACAGACAATCAATTACTCATTCGATTAATAACAATAATTATACATTTCATTATAGTGCGCAGGCGAAACAAAATAACTACGTTATTATTGAGTATTCTGTAGGGCTGCCACGTCCTAACGCAAAGTACTTTTATTATACTATTAGCAAACTGCCCTCGCGTCGGTTCGGAAAAGCTACGCATTACGTTTAGAAATAACTCTTGCATTGTTTTAGGTTTTCTCGTTCTATGTATTAGAAATATGTAATTTATAACTTTGTTATTTATGCAGCGATTGCAATGAAACAAACTTGAATTATTAAGTGATGCTTACTGCAATACATTAGCAAAAACAATAACGAAATCGGTTAAGCCGTTTCTGAGATTAGCGCGAACAAACACACAGACAAATAGACAAAAATTAACTATTGATTTGGTTTCTAAGCCCCTTGGTGGTCTGGGTGGTAATTAAGGCCCCTAATAATAGTTTTTCTTATGTATCGTTCATATACAGAAAGCGATCAGTTAGAATTTTATTATACGTATAGATTTTCCTTATATATTTACCTTCCGATTAAATAATTCTAACACACCATAGTGAAGGAAATATGGTCCTGCCACACTCTTCGGCATGTTTAGATACTAACCCCTTGTTCGTTCTTGGTGACGCAGAATCAACTTAATACGAAAGGCTATTCTTTATTAATAATACAGGTACAAAGTATTTTTTATCAAAGCAGTTTTAAATCAATTAAAACTTTATCTACGTCGTTTAGTATGGGATAAGTCTTGAACAGGCTAACGACCAAAAGGGTCACTATACACGGTAAATGCACACCGCTCCCTACAAATAGACCCTCATAAAACATGCTTTTTTCATAGCCAACAGTAATACGACCAAAAAGTATGGGTTACACGGGAAAGTATTCGGAAATTATTTCTTCTTTTGTATTTTTTGTTTGGCAAAAATTTCCCAGACAGAATAGGACCTCGATGAATTATCCGGCTCTTAATACTACATAGAAAGTATTTTTGTAATAAAACATAAAAAATATTTAAAAATATCAAAACTATTTTTGGCCAACCCTCCAACCATAAAGTCAATCATTACACAAATATACCAATCACTCATCATCATGATTTGATTGGTTAACCTGCCAAAACGAGCTCCTGAGGCACAAAAAACCGGCGGCGATCGCCCGGGGCCAAAATTTTTAACAAAAAGTTGCAACACTATTCCTACGTGTCTTATATAATTACAAAGCTAGCGCAGAAATTTAGATGGTGATGGGTGTTGTACCCGCTGTCTTTATTGGTACTAGAGCATAATATTTCCAAAATATATCTTGTCTCTGGTAAAATTGGTCTCATTTTTCCGCACTAAAGCCCTCTTGGCATCGCTATATTAGACTGCTAGATGCAAAATTTTCTGCAATCATCATGTCCATTTGTTAACGTTAGATATATAGATGTGTCAGTAGCAATGACATGTAGGAGGCTATAAAATTAGAATTTCCGACAGAGGAACACGCTAACTCAGGGAAGTTTATCCGAGCTGACGCAATGTCGTGCAGTGAGCTCCATCCATTTTTATACCGCCAAAGAGACTCATTGATTGAAGTACAAAGCCAGACGATTTTCACAGAACATATGATCAAGAAAAACTATAAAACAAAGTACTATATGAAATACTTAAGAGTACTTCTGTGTACGTATAAAAAAATTCTTTTGTAAACTTCAAAAGGTGTAACTATATAACTAATGCAAAGTACAAGTTAAATAACTTTATACTTAAATAACGTAAGCAAATCTATACTTAAATAACTTAAGTAAATCTATAGGCAGTCACAAATCCCCCGTACGCAATAATCGTTACTTGCTAATAATTAGACATTTACATATCGCTAGAGGAATGGGCGAATATTTTGAACGAACATTACGTGTGCCGAATTCGGATTGTTATCTTAATATACAATGAGATCCTTTGAGCGGGTAAAATGGGGTGTCTTAATTTGTGCGAGAAAACCATATTTGCTTAACACGCTTATTAACTTGGAACTAATTAACACCAGGAGACTTCAAGAAGTTCTTCATTTGCATTTTCATATTACAATTGTCGACGTGAGATTGGTAGCAAAGAAATTATTATAATTAACATCAATATTCAATTGGGGCATCCAGAATATTTGGTTGGCTTATTAAGATGGAACTAATTAACATCAGAAAAAATTTCAAGGACCTCTTTATTACAAGACATAAAAGTATTCGTAGGAAAAAAATATTATTCCGTCATAGAAATCACTCACTAAGTCATCTTCTTTAATAAGTTTATCATGATCCCGACTACATAAATGATATGGGAGTCTTCTAGAGGAAAGTGAATAGGCTTTTATAAATTAATACGCTCAACATCTTAGACTTCATCACCAATTACTATCAGGAGGAATTGTTGTCAAACACTAACTTATTTTATGCAAAAAAAAAATTATGGATAGAAATAGGTTGTTGATCATTTTTGAATATCTATTACACACCAGAACGTAGCATTCGAAAATTATTATTTTTTTAAACTCTTGATAGTCTTAGCGAGTGCGGTGCCCTAGCGCACGTCCTAGGTACCGTCGAATCCGTCGGTACAGGAAGGTAGGTAGTAGTGACGCAGCATTACTATATTATTACATTACAGTATTACAAAGAGAATGGTATCAATATGACCCATTGTGAAAAATTGTTCAAGAACTAATTTAATAGAAAAATGCGCTATACTTACGGAATAAGAAGTAAAAGAGAGTGCAAGCTCTATTAAAAGAATACTAAATACAATTTTTAATGATTTTGTAGCTACTGCTATGTATGTTTCTCATTTAGAAAATCGACACATAAAAGAATGAAACCGAACACACACACTAAAATATTTTTAAATTTAGGACAAACTTGCCGGTATAAGAAGAAGGGACTGCTAGGGATACTTTACGAATATCATATTTTTATAAACCGTAGAAATAAAAAAATATGCTGCTACTATTCGTACCTCTCAAGCGTCAAGGGATTTTACGGATCATTTATGATCCCAATTCAAACAAAGATCATAAACTATCCATTAAAGTATAATTTCAAACGTTAACAGTCCGGCGGCCAATAGTAGCGATGATTTAAAAAAGCCTTTAAGGCGATAAATCCATAAAAATGCATATTTTATGTGAAAATTTTATCACATATTGGATTTCCGCGCTTCATACATCATAATATTAACCAGACCGATTGAATAGCAATAATAGGGAAATATCCAAAATAAATAGTTTTTTTATGTCAAGAATATATCAACATATTGTTTATTTGACAGTGTTCACAGTCGTGCAAGCACCTGAAGTGCTGAAGAGGATGAAACTGGAGATTTCGCTCGCTAAATTGCTAACACGTTGAAACACATTACAAACTTGTGAATTCTAAAACCAAGGCTACAACTAACTTGGGTTATAAATATATTTGTCTATCTGTACTACTGAATAAATATGTAGTATCTATCTGTACATTCCATTTTTTGTTGAATTTAATGATAAATAGTAGTTTTATGACTGTGTCAATTTTGAAAATTCTTGTCTGTCCGTATGTCCCGTTTTAAATCAAGAACGGCTTGACCGATCTTAATGAAAATTGGTATATAGCGAGAACACGTAATTGGGCAGATGATAGTTTATATAAAATATCTCTACCTCTAACAATGTCTAATCAAGGCAAAAAACATAAAATTTTAAATAACCACATATGTATTCATAATTAATTGTTCAACCCAAAGGAGGTCGGAAGTCGGAAGTAGTATGTAATAAAAAAATTTTTACTGTAGTTGTGTATGACAATATCAAATCAAATGATAATAATCCTTTATACATCCGCAAGTCACATACACAAACAAAGATACTGTTTAATTCATTCTCGATCCCTATATTGACCCCTTTTAATCACTAGTATAGAACATTCAAAGGCGCATGAAACAAGCATCTTATTGTTATACAGTTAATTAATTATATATGCATAATTTAATAACACAAGAATTATTCATCTAAGACTGAGATCAATGAACCCAGTCGTTGCCTTAATTTAAGCAATAAGACAAGCTTACGCCTTCACGAACACTTATCGGTTGAAGATGTATCATTACAGCAAAATTTACCTGGAGCCAATTTGATTATTATTTGAGCAATTTTCGACACGCGAATATGGCTATAGAGCAAATTTTGAAAAGGTGGTGCTACACCAGATTTATTTTATGGTATCAACATCACAATTATTATTGTCGCACTGCTGGGGTTGGGTCGCTCTCAGAGTGGAATTCTCACGATCTCACAGCATCCTGGCCATGTGCTTATTAGAGACATCTTCGAGAACATCATTGAAACCTGTCAGATATCCAGTTATCCGCGTGAAGTTATATTCACTGAAGCAAGTTTTAATTAATTTATACCACATACAAAACTTGAAACATTAGAGATACGGTCCAATTCGGTCCATCATGCCTTCAGACCAAAGTTCAAACCTCTAGACTATTACTGCTCATTTTTATAACATAGAAGTAGCGAACGGTCATGTTGTATTTAATATTTAGTGCTTTAAAAGCCACTGCTACTCGTCGTCAACTGAACGAAAACTGAACTGAACATCAATCATATCAAATAAGACTGGAGTTTTATTTGATCACTTGGGCTCAATAACCTTCAAATTTTTTTTACAACTTGTGTCGTTTCAGGAAACTGTACAAAATTATATAATAAACTTGTAAAAATGCATTCATTCACACAGCCTACGAATTGAAGTGAACGTCAACGAACAATACCAACCACATCTTAGATCAATATTGTTGTAATAATGTATATTTATAATCTGTAATTTGTCTGCACAAGTTCTTTATTGCATTGCCTTGGCAACGAAAGAGAATTGCTTGTAGAACAAAAAACGATAGTATGGCGTTCTAAATAAAATAATAAAAGCTTTTCCTTCTTTCTTTTAATAAACCATTTTAACAAATATTACGTTATATGTGTCCTAGCTTATACGTTACATAATACGAGTAATGTGCAGTAGCTATGATGAAATTCTAATACGTCAAAAAGGACAGTGAGTTATAAGTTTCTGACATAAATGGAAAATCCGCGTATTTCGTTGAAGTACCCGTATAATCTTTTGAATTTTGTTGCTATTAAAAATATTGCAGTATCTAGAGGCCTTTTTCTTGTGTTGTTGTTGCGACGCTTTCGACAGACGACAGTGTAGATATGTAACGTTCAAATTAACATACAATCTGGGTAAGAGAAGAAGGAGAAGGAGCTATATATTACATGTATGTACGATCGTATCTGTTATCTGATGTCTAATATACTTAAATTTAGCATTGAAAAACCGATAGAGGGTTATTTCCATATCATTAAGATAATCACAGATATAAAAAAAGCACCTGGTGTAGAATCGCCTTAAACGGTAGCCGATAAACTCGTTCGGCGTTTTGTTTCCTCTAAAACACATGTGGAGGATATCCGCTGTTGAGCTAAGGGGTCATTATGTACCAAGAGCTGTTTTTTGCCCCTCATATCTTGAAAGTACGAATTACGGTGAGCGTGTAGTTGAGTCATTTCGCTTCTATTCGTGTTCGTTGTATTCCAACACGCAATGGATTTATGAATCAAACGATTGTGCTGTATATTTTTTGCTTCTATTAAGTTATTTCCCATATTTGTATCGTATACGCATTTAAATGTCAATATTAATCACTATTAATCAGTATTTCTGACGGATTATTCTCTACTGTATAGACACGGAACTTAAAGGAATTACAGACAAAAGACCAAGAAATCATTGCCTGATAAATAAAGTTGGAAGTCTGGTGGTCTGGTTAATGGATCTGATGATGTTAAGTCAAAACAATCCTTACTAGAGTACTCTCCAGACTTGTTTAGTTACACTGTAAATTCCCATTAAGTTAACACGGTATGTGTTTAAGTTTACATTAAATTTACACGAATGTACGTTCCCATTAAGTTTACACGGTGGTTCTTTCTATACACGTTGAAAAAATTTACGTAAATACTGACAGAGATATATTGAATCCGGGGAAGTTTTTAAATCGTCAATCCAAGAACGAGATAGATAGAAGTAGCAAAAAATTTTACTCCACTCATTACAAAATTCTACTTTAAATTTTTCCTTGAATTGAATTGAAAATATTACATTATATCTGCATAAAATATTTAAATAGAAAAAAATAAAAATATTCGGCTAACAATATCTATGTCGTCTAGTTTTTAATTCCTCTAAAACTATTCGATGAAACTTTTTAGAAATTAAAAAAAATATATATTTATAATAGTGTATTTTAACAGACGACTTTTATATTTATCTGTAGTATTCAAATCTACAAACATGAAAATACCACTAAACACAAACAAAGATTTGATAAAAAACCTATTTTTATTTTCGTTCATTTAATTTTATTTCGGTAATGACTAAATTTCTAAACAGTAATATGTGACCAATGGATTTATAATAAATATGAATCATCGAAATAAAGAATTGATGAATCACTTTCACATATCATGTACAACTCTAAATCAAGTAATGGCGAGTAAGGCGACTCATTTAGACAAAAAGTTTTACAGTAATATTACTCTGCGGTTGCCTAGCTTACACTGCATTGGGACTAAGGTTTAGAACCGAAACTGAGGCTTCTAGTTCCGGTTCTTTCGGATATTTTTTTGTTTCGGGTATTTTTAGTTACTAAATCACTTCTAAGTGCTGAAATAACATCCATAGTGCCAAAGTAATCATTCAACGGGATTATCTCGTGATAATGATAACTTTGTAGTTAAGGTGCTCAAAATTGCGTATAACATCGCATCGCATAGCCTGAGTTCGGCTCGAGCTCGTGCCACTTTGCGTCGCATATCGCGCGCTCGGACCTTATCTTTCATTTACATTAGTGTATTGTCTTATATTGCAGTGGTCACTAGCTAGTTGATTTTATGATTGCGTAACATCTGATTTTTACTAAATTATCTATGTCTATTAAAGTTCTTAACCATAAATATTGAAAATAAAGGGTTATAAAAATCTTCAATTTACAGATAAAGCTGCCTACCTGCCTGTTTAAGTAAACCTATCTCGCTTTTTGTCTTTCTGAGAAGACTTTTTGTGAATTTGAAAGGTTTTTCAATGGTATACCAATTTCCGAATGTCCCGGGATTTCCCGGTTTCAACTGAGGCCGGTACCAAAATTCTCAGTTCCACTAAAATCCTCCGGTTCTGGAAACCCTAATTGGGACATGCGACGTTACAAAATTTACAAGAGAATCACACCGCAACAATATTTACATACTAATTCCAGACTTTCTTTATCTAATGTTGTTCAGCTTGATTTCTCACTCAGAGTTCAGTTATTAAATATGGTACAAATCGCCAGCCAAGCGGACGACTGCGTCTTCTATTCTCAACCAGAGAAGTTTATGAGACAAATAGAAGTTTGTTCAAGGCCATGATTGTTTGCGCTGACTCATATTTACCACATACGACATGACACACGCAACACAAGAGATTTTAGTGCAGGGTTGTGAATGTCTTAGGTTATAAGAATTTAGAAGAATTTTGAATATACAGTACAGACAATTGAAATCCAGAGCGCCTTTAACATGTCTTAAACAAAACCTTAATGTAAACAGTGATGCATCACTCAAATATTCGACTCGTGAATCAGACAAGTTTAACTAATTAAAAAATCTCTGAATAAGATACTTCCTTCAAAAGATATTAAAACGATCACGCAACCGTTGTAATAAAGAATTTTACGCGATGATACATAACTGGTATTCGCCAGTGAACATAAAACTCATAATATATTTGAATGTATAAATTTAATTGGTATTTTATTGGTACGATAGAACCACCGCTGAGATATTATTCTTGATTGATCGCATAATGAAATACAACATCATAGATTAATTATTATTTTACGTAAATGAGATTGGATATTTTGTAATTAATATAAACTAAGAAGAAAGTTTATTAATACGGTTATCATTTCCCGTGAGAGATATATAAACATTTTGTAAGCATTTTGGATCAATTTTCTCAACAATTCAGAAGATTTTTTACGATGTAAGGGGTTTTATATTCTTAAGCCCACATCTCACACTCATTTTTCATCGAGCTCATCAACAAACAAGTCAACTTGTACCACCCATATGATCTTGATAGGATTCTTTATTATATTAATTAGTTAATAATATGTAAAGTAGATGATAGTAAATGGCCTGGCTATCTTTGCTGTCAAAATAATGGTCCCTCCAGCGTTGGTCAGTGGTCATTCCTAATACGGTAAGCGAAATGTTTTCCACGTTTTACAACAACATTCAATATAAAATTTGATTTCACGATTAAATACGATTAAATAAAAAATATGTCAATGAAAGTATACAAATGTAAGTTTATTTTCCCACATCTATTTCTCTACTCTCTTAACGTTAACTTAATGAATCAAAACGAGACCTTCCCTTTGTGATTTCAAACTTATCACATTGATATTTTACATATTTCCTAACGACGAATTTTAATATAAACGAATATACGATTCAAAAACTTGACAGGAAACAGTTATAAGGGCGTTCACATAAGCATATTACGTTACATTTGCGGAGGTCACGAGGTGAATTATTGATAACTAAATAAGGTTATGTTTTTATGCTCCAAATGAAATATATAATGGACAAGAACCTGATATACAATTGCAGCAAGTAAATAGATACGCAAGGGAAGATAATACATACAAAAAACTCAAAAGAACAAATTATAGTAATTTCATAATCAAAATACATAACTATAGGTAGATTACGTATTTAAATAAAACTTATCTGTGATTGTATTGTAAAAATTAAATAGATGTAGTGTATAAGTGGGATTTGAAAACATCGTTTTATTCAACTTTAAAATTATTTCTAACTGACTTTAAAAACAGAGAAGAATCTCAATTCGTTTGAATTTTTTTTATGTTTCTTACCTAAGCAGCCCGGAGTTTATTATACGATTTAGACAATTATTTTTTTGTTTACTTCTCGTTTGGTCCCACATAAATTTAAAGAAAAAATATCACCGCTAGGGGTGAAAAATAGAAGATGATTTTTTTGTTAAAATATTTATTTTTCATTTAAATTTAGATAAATTCTACAGAAATGCAATAGAAAAATATAAATACGGAGAATATCCTACTTTTTTTCAATATACGCCACATTCTTGTAGGAATCGCCAGTCATCTTTTAAAGTGACAATATAGCCGAAACGTTCACATGCCTATATCCATCCATTTAACACGCTATTTGTCATATTAATTACGCTAATTGCTTCAACCCATACATTTCGTTAAGACATTCGACTAACAAATGTGGTTCACGACATGTCTCGACTGGTCACGACTTGTTATAATTCTGACAGTTACATTTCATGTGAGATGCATGCTTGTGAGTCATAGATCGTAAGTGTTTTTATTGCTCGGCGATTTATCGTCCTAAACATCTGATCTTTGTAAAAACTTTTGTATGTGATGAGCGTATTTTTTCGATATAAAACTAACTTCAACACATTGGCGGTCCCATTACTTCGCACAGAAGTTTTCTAAGAACAGAAGAGGCCTGGGTAGTTCCTGGCCAGGTCAATTCAAATGTCGGAAATTCTTAGGCGTTCGAAAGCGTACAATATACTTTAATTATTGCTATGTATGATAAAAAACCAAACAAAACTTCTATGCCACGGAAAATTTTGCAGTATAGAACGCTCGAAAAATACTAATAATAAACCATCAAACTAGCGACCATACCCAAGTTCAATTCCTATAGACAAAATATACATATAAATATTAACCTTAAAGTTGCTTTAAGACCGGAATTTGAAGCTAAATCTATGGCAAGAGTTTTCACGTTAAGTAGATTATGTAATGGACGGTGTTCCACTAAATCCAAGACAACGGAAGATTCCGCCAACATTTTATACACTCACATTACATTTATTTCCTTCGCTTCAAGGCAATTGCAATAGCTATACCCAGCAAGTTTTATATTTGGAAACATACGACCACCACATACCTTCGCATAATCGGGACACTTTTTTTTTGTCATCCATGGATTGTTATAAATAGCAAAAATCATAGCACCTATCAATGATAGTCCTTTTGTCCCAGGATCATACATTTAAAAAAAATATCAAACTTGATTTAGACTAAACCACCAAACGAATTCCCGTGCATTAGTTAGAGAAACCACGTAATATACGGGGACTTGCTAAATCCAGGATGAACAGTCACTGGTAAAATCTTGTGCACTTACATTAGATTTATGTTCCGGCTTTAAGGCTACTACTGTATGTGTATAGCTTCGTGTTTGCAAAAATCCTATTGTCTTTTTTTGTTTGATAATAATGAAAACAGAGTTTTAAATACTCCCTAACTTCCTAAACTCCTTCTTATAGTATTTAATAATATATGCTTCCGTTTTAAAATAGATACGATAGGTAGTGTGAGAAATTATAATTTATGGTCTTCATTTCTAATTATTTTATGTAAGAAGACACTTTATAAGTAATCTATTATTACATTTCAATCGTTTGCGGGACCCTAAAGTTCATAAGAAAAAATGCTGTAATCAAAGTAAAATAAATTTCTTGAAAAATACCCACAAGTATTTTAAAAATATAACATGTATTTCAGCCATTCACTTACGTAATAAAAATCTAATAAACCGTGAAAAATCCCATTATATCGCGAATTCCGACTGCTGACGTTTCTAGATCTCAACATTTATGCGAAAAACAACGACAGAAGTTTTCCAAACTAGTTCAGACCACATAGCCGCGTTCGTTTTTGCAATCACGAGAACCGATCTACAACAAATGAGATGGTTCAGAGAAAAAATTACCGAGTATCAGTTGTAGTGCACTAACCAGCCCTAAAAATCATATTATATGTATATTATCAACTTTGATTTTAGTGCCCGAAAACTGACATTTTAACTTTAAGTATCATATCGTATTTTTTCTTTATGAACACAGTTTAATTTTTTTAAAGCATTTTATAAACGGCAGATACCCATTTTAGGTATAAATGATTAGAAAATCAATGTTTGTCTTATGTTTGGAAATAGCAAATAAGCAGTCAGTTCAATTATAGGCGATTCCTTTAAATGATCTATCCCTTGCTGTTGTTTGGCGATTTAACAAAAACGTATTAAACGGATTATTCTACTGCATATTCATGAAATGGATCTATCGTTCCGAAAGTCTATCGCTTACGAAAGATGATTTACTTTCGTGTTGCTCCAAGGTCCTACGTAAACACCTCGTTCCTAAAAATTACAAAGTTGCCTACTTGATGTTTAACGGCAGAATTAACAATTTGAAAAAAACGTGTTTGTGATCTACGATAAGCAATCATAGTTGATAATGTCCGTAAGTTTCAATGACCAGTCACATTCTTTATCAAGAGCTCAACGGAAGCGAGTGTGGAATTGATTTTTTCAATCACGGGAACTGCCTTACAGATCATGTCGTATCTCGGCAAAAAATGAGCGACATAGCTGTGGTCCAGAGTACGAATACAATGTAATGAATTATGAAAATCTCATCGTCAATTTTCAAACTAAGTGCATTCTGAGAACAGTTTTAAGGGTGTTGTTAGTAGTCCTAATGGTTTCGTCATCCTGGTTAGTCTTCTTGCTTGGTTGTTGGCTACAACGCTTACCTTGAATTTATTATAACCCATCTTGCGCATCATGATCACAGCTGATGGCAATCAAAAGCAATCGAGTCCAGGTCTAATTCCTCAACCTTGCTCTGGTTGGTAATAACATTTACTGCAGGTGGTCATAATGGAACTCAATTTTATTATTTAAAACGTTTCTTCACCATTCATCGCAACTGCTTTGTTTGTTGTTAGACACTTAAATAATTTTTTAACGCATTGAAGTGCCACTAAATAATTTTTTTTAACGCATTGAAGTGCCACCTCATGGTAAGGATAACCGTCTGTCGCAGCACGAATCGGTTGTCGGCCCAGATGAAAGTGGGTAACCTGCTTGTTAACCGGCTATCCGGTACTGTAACCTAAAATATTGCAGAAGGATAATGATAGCTAGCTGGACAGGTTAAGAACCTTTATAAAGAAGAACCATCAACGAGTACCCACCGTTGGGATAAACTGTACAGAATTCAAATATCTTTAAAAGGAGGGACCATACGCCTTTGCCTTGCTCTTTGTTCGCCAGGATGTATCATGAGCAGCAGACGGGATGGATTAGACTCAACATAGATGGAGGCACTAACACCTCGAATAATTATCTATTACCTTAATCTTCCATGTAATTCATCCACGGATTCTCCATCACTCCATGGACCTTGTTATTAAATTGGTCCGATGTAATATGCCCTTTGTATCCCATGTGAAGTTCGACACAGTAATATGTTTCTACGCACCGAGTTTAATAAAGCATTCCACATTCCACTTTTAGAAGATATAACTGTTACCAATGAGCCAAGCTGAGCAAAAATTACGTTCACGATACCGTGAAAATTAATGTGTTTTAAATGAAATAAATAAAGATATGTAATAATAATAACAAGATTTTTAATCCGGCCTCACACAATCACGACCACATTCCAACATCTCGAGATGGTTGCTTCAGATTGCCCCGATTCACTGTAATTGCTTCGAGATCCGACTGAATACCTATCATAATTAAGTGTCGTTTCGAATTAATGTAATTCAATGTTTTGATTTTGGTATTTGTTTTTGTTGTCTATACTGTCACCATCAAAAACTATACTATATTTGAGTCATTGGTCAACATGTTACCTTAGAAGTAACTGAATAGTAGTATAAACACCATGGTTAAGATTAATTTACATACTGTAAACATCGAAACGCACACAATTTTATAATCATTACCTAATGCCTTACGTACCTACTTTAACGAAATTCCAAGATGATTTACTGTTGGTCAACTGCCAACACGTTCCACGATACGTTGGAAGAGTCAATAACCTACAAAAAAAAATTACATTCGCGACGAACTTTCAATATATGTGTGTGAATGATCATGAAGTAACCCATAGCTTACTAAATATGTTGTTATATATTGAATGTATATTTGTAACGAAGATTTTTATAGGAATTACAATAGTACAGAATCCATTCTTCTTGATGAAAAAAGTGTTTTTTTAAACTTTAATAACAATTTGTAAACCAATAGAAATAAGCGCCAATTTATTTTTTAAGTATTAAATCACTGTGCCCGTCCATTATCGGGACAATGAATGAAAATGGATAGCATGCTACTAATAATAAAACTTATGATATATCAAATTATACTAAATCGGGGCCAAACAAAAAGAAGCCAAATGAAGTACATTACATACATATATATTACGTGACAAAAATAGTTTAAGAATTATGTGAACAAGAAGATACATATACAGATAATATAATATGATAATATAATAATATAAGATTATGAATTATAACACACAAGACGAGCTTTTTAAAACTTCTTCTAAAATGATCATCAGCAGAAAATAAAGTTAATTTCGAGGGGATTGTCGTGGACGCAGGCAGTAAATTCACTTTTATTGCTCTCCGGAAGTTACGTTGAACAAATTGCTATTTTTGTCTTGGTTGAAACTTCTCGCACAGGCACAAGTTATCTTGAGTTTAATGGCCAGTAAGTGGAACCAAGAGAGCATCAAAAGAGTGGTATCCTAAGCCTACTCACTCCTATGATGATCTTATCTCACTTTAATAATAACGAATCTCAAATATAAAAAATTATAAAGCCTATAATTAACTCTACTTTAATCTAAAACCTGACTGAATTATTACAACTCTTCTAGTTAACCTAGTAGAACATCTACTAGGTTAACTAGAAGAGTTGTTAGGCTTAGAGGCCATTAGGACAAAGCCAGCCTCGGGTGGTGTTTAGTGGGTGGGCCCCTAGGTTTTTTTCGGGAGTCCCACATAACCAGAGCAGCCGGCTGCGCTGATATGCTATGAGCATTCACTACCCCCCTCTTGCGTTTCTCCGGAGGGTAGCCCTATTTCCAATTGTCTGGGCGCAAAAAAAAAATCTGTTACCTTATTAACCACGCGTTTAAATATATATACATATTAACAATTTTGATAGCTACCAACATATTCACATCTATATCTACCCTCATTCGATTAGAGGAATAATATCATTCAATCATTGAGTTTATAAATATACAAATTGTTCATTGCTTTAAAACAGCGGCAATAAAACAAATGTATACTTCGAATATAACTTCAATCTATCGAGTAGTTCAAACTTTATATAATAACAAACAGCGATATTATGGATTATATATATAAAGCTAAAAATATATTTTCATAATCTCATATTATCTTCATCTGGGGTAGGGGTAAAGCAGTAGAGATTGATTCAATATTAGGTTTACTGATTATAGTATAAATTTCACAATACATTCTACATTTCAAACGTATTATTAATCTGTACATAATGTAGTCCGTATCTAAAAATACCATCCAGGGTCGAGATCCCAGTAACTAGCAAAGTCAATGCCATTGTTGATGTGACCTTGGCTTTATTGTCAGAACTTTTCTCTATAGTCAGTATGATAAAAGGGCATTCACGTGTATTTTAGTTGTGTCACCAGTACAATTAACTAAAAATATTAATTTTATTCGTCCGTGAATACTATTCCACGATTCTTTACCACGATCGAATAAAATTGACTTGATCTAAGAGTAGATAGCACCTCACATATAAATATCTTAATAACCATTGAAGCGTACTTATGTTAGTAAAGTACATCTGAAGACTTAGCAGCGGAAAAGTTCAGGTGAAAAGTTTCCGAAGAAGTATTACATACTGGTTAATATGTGCTAACTTTCCGTTCATACGTGTAAACTAAATGATTTTCAGAATTAAATTTCACTGAGTAATGACGACTTGGAACTTTTTCTTCTGTCCGGGGATCTAACTTCAAAGCCTAACGCGCCTCATAAAGACTTTGAAGTTATCATATGCTTCAATGAACATCACCATCGTAAAAATTCTCCATAATGTTCTGAAAATGTGTATATTTTGCAAATCACATTTGGCCTACATATTGAACTATGGCCTGCCCTATGGCTTTAAACTTTCAGTCTGTGAGACGAAAGCCCATTATTACACAAGCATTAATAGCGGAGATAACGGAATAGTACTGAAATAATTTCAAAGCAACATATAAATGTGGTAACATAGCAACAAAAACAACGTTTAGTTCGCTATTTCAAACGCTTCATAAGTAAATTCTTCATAAGTATTTTGCACATGTCTCTTACAATGTGACTTGAAAATCAGCATAGCTCTCTTTGTTCAAATTTAAAATGATTAAAATATTAAGCAGACCTTATGATAGACAATAAATAAGCAATCTTTATGACGTGAAGCATTTTTGTGTATCAAAAATCCACAGGCACCGAATTAGTTATCATAGTATTTTAGAAATATAACACATTATACAAAGACATAAATTACGTTCAGGAAAAGAAAATTGCTAAGAATAACATTGATATTCATACTCTTACCATGGCTCCTGTGCTGCAGATGGTATGGGTATGACACAAAAATTTACCTTCATTTATCTTATCAAAGCATTAGTCGACATGCAGCGCCCAACAGAATCGTATTTTTGTGGCAAGTCTATAAACAGGAAGTCAGTATTTAAGTTATGTGACTGGAGGACACGCCGGTTCTGTTTATGTGAATCGGTTCTCTTTGTCTTAACTATGACTAGAACAATACTTACAAAAGTTATTGCTACAAAATAGATCGATTGTACGGATAACGGATAGTTGCCGATTTCATGGATTGCAGCAGCCATGGTGGACTGCATGTCCGTTGGCTACTTGCATAACAATAAAAAATTACAATGGATTATTTTAAATGAACTATTTTCTAGATCATATCTATGTACAAGATCTCGTTTACATTTATTCATTGTATAAATTTTATTATTATTGTTACGTCTAATAGTAAATATTTGAAAAAATTAAACCGAGTTCAATTTGAAGGCGAATTTCTTGGTTTCATCACTTATTTTTCACCCTTACTTGTGGTACTTTTCTTCAAATTTAAGTAGGACCAACCGAGAAATTTACTGTCTCAAAAACCAGGAATTATTCCAACTCGGTTAATCAATGAAGGAGTTTTGAGGCACGAAATAAAAAAAAAAGATCAACCGTGGCCAAACCAAAGATGGCCTTACCTCCTTGCATGTGATATGTACATTTAAAACATTCCTAGCAGGTAACATTAAATAATTTAAATTACAAGAAAAGTAAAATATACTTAAGTTATAACTAAACTTCAAAACGGAGCCAGTTGCTACATTTAGAAACCGTCTGCCACACTTCCTGTTTCTCTTGGTCATTATCAACACTCTAATTTACAGAAAAATGCGGGTGCTACCTAATGTTTTACGTAGTTTGGACTGAATGTCGCTTAAATTGTAAACTTGTTTTAACTTCGGTCATATCTCGTTTAAACATTCAAATTAGTTTTAATTTTGTTTCTATTAGATGTATTTATGTTTTAGTTCAGAAAAGTTTCTGATTTCAATAGCCGGCAAACGAATAGGCCCGATGTTAAAAAGCTACCGCTGTCTAAAGGTCCATAGCACTGGATACTGGATGCATTGACGTTCTTAAATAAAAACTTGCCAGACAAAAACTACACCAACAAGAAACTTGACAACACTGAGTAATAATAATTAAAAAAGCCTATAAAAGGCTCCATTTGATCTCAGCCAGCCAAACTTCCCTTGTTCAAAGTGCACCTTGATGAAAAAGCAGTGACCCAACGGTACTAGATCTCTGCTATTGGAAATATATGGATTCAGTTCCAATCAAATGAATTCTGGCAGTATTCATGCATGCCGGTAGAGTTGCAGTGTAGGAAAGCTAGATATTTTATTAGCGGATATTCCGGTTGTTTTTACTGGTAACGTTTCGGTGGTGCCTTCATGTTAGCTTCATGCCTAATCGTCGAAATTGATCATCATTAAATAGAACCTTCTGTTCCCAATTATTTTGATAACACTAAATCTCCTCAATAATTACCAAATAAAAGAAAATAAATTGAAAATCAATTGACAAACTAAGGATAAAATGGTACTTAACTGCTTTGTTTTTACCTATTTATATTTCGATATCTATGTAACGCGGGGATCTTTTACCATCAGGTGGTGGTCATTTCAATTAATATCTCACGGTTAAATTTAGTCCAGTATTGCTACGAAAATTAAACCAAAATTTCTAAGAAGTCATCCAGTCATTACTTGAAATAACAGAAACCTCTAAAATGCAGCTCGGTAATTGCCACCAAATTAATAAGGGTGTTATAATTTGCATAAAAAGCCATACATGATACCGTATTATAAGCGCAAGAAAACACGTGAGACCAAGTTTTTTACTGTAGACTTGAAGTTCTTCGTTGTTGCAAAAAAGTGAATATCCGTTGAAACCTGTCAATATGATAGGAAGTATTTTTTACTTATTCCCGGTAAAAACAAAATTAACAATTACGAACGACAAGAACAATAAAATATTTTTAATGTTAAAAAAGCATCAAAATTTAACGAACTTTTCATCTTTTCCAAGTTTTAAATCAAGACTTTATAAGAAAAGTTACCTTTTACTCGGCATTAAAA
The DNA here is from genome assembly GCA_003671415.1 of Megathymus violae. Lineage (NCBI taxonomy): Eukaryota > Metazoa > Arthropoda > Insecta > Lepidoptera > Hesperiidae > Megathymus > Megathymus violae. The sequence goes on from PDGT01000075.1 coordinate 949,066, forward strand.
ATGAGAATATTTTACCCACAGATTTTTTTAATTACCGCACACAATAATACAACTAAATCTATAGCAAATATAATTATTATCTTAGATATTTATGTGTGTATACGTAAATTTGTGCCTTTATTTTGGTAGGAAAAGTGTGGGATTCGGAATCCTCAGTAAGATCGTAGATCCATGATTGTATGACCATCCATAATTAACATCAGAGGAATGCATTACCGGTCTTACTCTCGGCCTCTCTGCTCGATTCCAATAAGTCGATAACATCATGGGCGGCATGACCGCACTCACTCATTTGTCGGCTGATAATACATAAAAATACACATACACATAATGACAACGAACAACATCACAACAACATTAAATGACAACGACGACGAGAAAATTAATTGACGAGGTGCGTCATTGCCTCCCTATTTTATTAGTTTATTTCAGAACGAGCATACCTAGTTACACATAATTACAAATCACCCGAACATGTCCATTAACGTGACAATGACCCGTTGGTTTTGTATCATCATATCACGGGAAAACGGCGTCGCGGTGTCGGGACGTGACCCTACGAAACTGGGAAAGGTCGTTGCAAAATGTACATTTTAGCGATTCCGCGACAGGACTGCGAGTACTCGAGTGTTGTAAAATCGCTTGTAATCATGTTTTAATCTATTCTGAACACTGATTTACCTATTAGAAATCTATAAAATAAGTAATTACTATGGTCTCTAAATAAATATTAATTTTAACACGGTAAAAATTAACACGATTATTTTATGAGATCTTATTATTTATTAATGACGATATGATACTATTTAACTGATGTTTTGTAATAAAAAATATAAAATTAGTTTATTTTGTCGGTACTTATGGTAAAATGACAATAAATAACATCCTTATCCAAGTCCCTACATGTGTTGCAGTACAATCATGATGCCAATATAACCTTAAGTAACCTTACAAACTATGTAATCGTAAAATCGCTATGTAAATATTAGCGCGTGTCTACGTTTAAGGCGGTTTTCCACTGCAAAACCAGACCGCTCTCACACAGTTGTACCTACAAATAATGTAGACTTGCAAAGAATTTTCCTATTGGAGTTACGACTTCGAATCGTTTTTAGAAATGGCCAAAGAATAATATAGCCGTATTATTAATAAATCGAGCTTTCCTGGTTAATAGCCAATTTCATTTGAATGAAACAAATTAAACGCAACTAATTCACGTAAATAAACGGGTTAAATACTTAGTTTATCTGAAAAAGCCTCGTCCCAATTGTTTGGTGACTAATAAATATAACAAAGGGCGGCATCCACTAATTTAACAGTTCTTGTATCATTTAAAAAGCCTCATTACACTCTTCCTAAAACTAAGACCCTTTTTATCCGGACTGGAACCAAAGATAATTAATTTCAGTTTAATTAAAGATCTTCACAAAATATCTTCTTGATAGTATATCCGTTCATTGGAATTTCTGATCATCGTATCATATCAAATATAGCCAGTCACCTATTAGTAAATATGCTCGACGCCCTCCCTAACAAATCACGAACAAGTATATTAATGGTTAAGGGTTGTATGAATGAAATAATATTTACTCGAAGTTGGTTTTTACACCAATTTTCAAACGTCAAACTACGCCATCGCTTCAAAAATCCCTACCGTGAGTGGTGCCGGAAGAAGCGGCAAGAAACGCCCAAGGAGATTTTTTCTACTCACAGTTACAAAACGCAGTAATGACTATATATTAAACTCGTGTCCAAGCAGTTTTATCTTTAAAGTAATCATCACGTTTGTAATAACCTTTTTGTATAAGAATGCTTTTGACGTGTTTTTTTTTTACAATATGGCATTTCTGTCAATTGTGACGGACTTTTACTATAAATATTTACACATCTACCTATAAGACCCACCAGTTTTGCTACGTCTGAAATTTGGTACGATGTATTTAACCTATTTATATTTTTTTTTCGTTACACTACGGATCGTCCGTCAGATGTGACCCCAGCCGAATGCCAATACGTACTAATTATGTCAAAGCCAAGTCTTAGCGGTAGTGGGTAGAAGGTTGGTCTCCTATACCGCGGGTCAGGATTAGTATTCTGTACTCAAGTAATTATGGGAGAATTATAACTTAATCATAACTTTCTTCAACGATCGAAAACATTGTAAAAAACCAGGGATATCTGGACTCAATATTGTTCTTAGTGTAAAATGTACCAATCTTCATTTGGCCAGCGTGTTGGATGGCTTTGCAAATCACATTATAAAAAACTCAAGAATACTAATCGAGTCAGTCACGTAAAATGCTAAATTACGTGTAATGAATTAAGCGTAACAGAGCGGTTTATTTATTAAAATGCATAAATTTTCATGAGTCGCCTTTGCCGTTAATTTATTAGATCTGTACAAATACCGACCTACCTAGCTATTATAACAGCCTGAAGACGAAAAACAAATCGCTTTTCATTTTTGTTATATTAAACGAAAAATATAATTCACTTTTGCGTTTCGTTTTAGAATAAACGTTTGATTCATAACTTGAACATAACAAAAAAAGTCACTCAATAGGTCTTTTTATAAATCCACGGCATATTTTTAATTTGAAGTTTGTTCATTTAATGAAGTTATTGAATTTATTTAATGAAGTTAATTTGAAGCTTGATTCATAACAAAAAAAGTCACTCAATAGGTCTTTTTATAAATCCACGGCATATTTTTAATTTGAAGTTTGTTACTTTTGTCGGATAATATACGCGTAGAAGTTATACCGTACGACTGACAAGGCCAAGTGCGAATGGCAAACATCTCACTTTTGAGAACGTTGTGGAGCACTCTCAGGTAAGCAGTTTCCTCACGATGTCTTCCCCCACCGACGCGTTTTATAATTAATGAATAATAACTTAAAAATCACGTAATATTTAGAGGTGCGTAACGGATCGCAATTTGGAGTCATTTAGCAGGAATTCGATGTTCAAACCTCTATTCTATTATTTCTTTTTAGGATACTTATCTATCATATTTTAACTACAATAGGAGTATCGCTTCTAATTAAGTACACATTATCCGTTAGGCTCCACTAAATCCACCCATGTAGGTAGATTGCATTCGGTCAATGAACTGTTGTCTCGTACCAGACATATATTGGCGAGATTCATATACCATTGTTAGGTAGGTATTCTCTCACTAACGTGGTATTGTTATCAACTTTCTACAATGCCATGATCTATAAAAAGCCATTTTGTGCAAAACATAGCACAATTAATTTTTTAATTGAATTTTTCTCCGCGTAAAACTTTTCGAAAAAGTCTAATTTAAAGTTTAATTCACCTTATTATTTAAGCCTTCAATCAGTCAAAGCTCCATAATTTTTATTATGATTTGCGCACTCGTATACGTAGGTAATAGAAATGGTCACACTTATGACATTAGTTTCTTTGGCCGTTTCTTTTCCTCCATGATTATTATTTTGAAACCGTAGCAGATATAATAAATCCGTTACATAAAAATACAAATAAATGAAATTAGCATCGCGCTTCCGTCTTAATTCAAATTCCTCAGGCTGAAGTTTAGTATAAAAAAATTATATCATTAAATGAATTATCAAAAATGGATAAAATTGTCTTATTTTTAGAAATATATTCATGTTATAATTATAATAAGAAAGGGCAAACAATGGACATCTAAATAAGACAGGTAAATAATATTAAATAAAATTATCATTCGAGGATTAATCGCAATGATAATGTCCTTACAAATCACAAGTTTAGATTTCTTGAAGCGTTTTGCTTCTTAGCAGAATTAACAGGTGTGCCAGATGTCCTACCACACCTGCCTCAGGAACTATACAAAGGTTACAACAGCACACACACAACAGCTATCAAACATATTCTTTATTACCCATGTAATTAACATTTTAAAGAAAAAATCAAGAATAATTTATGCCATACTAGTAAAGATATTGAAGCTTCTGTAAATGTTCCCTTATCCGATCACCAAATTATCCGTCGCATCCGTGTTGAATCACCCGTATGATCGTATGTGTAAAAAAAAACACAAATTAAATTTCCGCTCAAGCAAAATCAGCGCCAATCGCAAGTTACAATGAAAAAAAACGAAAGAATAAATAGGTACTCACTCGCAAATTCGATGCACAACTTGGCACTGTATAAATAAAGTGTTTCTAGAAAAAATACTTAATTACTTGTCTATATCACTTGTTAGAACTGAGCACAAACATAAATTATTTTCACAAAACATTCACTCTGTTTACGTTCTTTCGAAATGTGTACGTTGAGTGTAGCACGCATGCGCTAACGATCCGTCCCGACGGCCTGCGCCAGACTGACTGAGTAACCGAACTGAATCGAAAATTGAATCGAGCGGCAACGTTAGTCTGTGCACGAAACACGTGAACAAAACGAACGGAACGATGAATTGTGAACAAAGCATTTTCAAAACAAGCTTCTCGGTAATCAAATGAAGTGAATAGTTCACATACGATAAGGATGTCTGAATTCAAATAGCGACACAGGGGGTTAAAATTAATTCTGTATTTTTTTGGTGGCAGGTGTCGCAAACCATTCAAGGCTGGTAAAAATTATATTTATGTAGGTGTAATAATTTTGTTTTGTCTAATACGTTAGAAATAAAAGTTGAGCAAGTTTAATAGACTCGATAAGATTTGAATGAGATTAACCATAATAAGCAGTAAAACACGTGACAGATATCTACTTAGTTTACGCGTGATGTCAATGATCTATGTTATCTGATTTATATATATATATATACTGTCCGATACTATCCGAAATTATTCGAAACTTTTTTATCGTATTTGGTTACAGTTTCAAGTAAGTTGTTATTTCGGATACGCCATACTTTTTAAATTTAAATATCCCTGCTTTAAAACTTAAAATACAGCTATAAATATAGGTATACCCTAATTCTTCTCAAAATTGTCAAGCTATTACAACAAACCCAATGGATTTGAGATAAAGACAATTTGCAGCCAGACATATATATATCACAGTTCCCGCGCTTATTTACTATCGTTGTTAATCCGTTGGGTTGTAATAGGTACATTAACTTTTTTTTATGTTAATAGCCGGTAAACGAGCTGACGAGCCCCCTGATGGTAAGTGGTCACCGTCACCCATGGACATTAGCAAGGCCAAAGGTATCATCGATGCGTTGTCGGCTAGGAAATGAGAAGGTAAGAAAGAAAGTACTGGCTCTCAAGCCGCCAGCCGGAACACGATGAGTCGTTTGGCGGCTGATTCAAACAGGAGGGTGTTAGCTAGCCAGGCAGGCTTCACGGAGAGATAATGATACCAGAAATAATATTAATGACTTAATAATAATACTGATAATATAATCTTTATGCGAAGCCCTACCACCAAGCAGGCCGGCTTCTGTCGCCTCTTACGACATGCTGTTCTGCCAGCATGGGTTTGGGGGGAGTATTCTAGGCCGCCCCAATACGGCATAAAACATTAAACTTTATGTAACATAGATTGAATTTATTAAGAACAGTATAGTATTTCAGTTATAATTCTACTAATTATAACCTAGAGATATACACTTCTACTATTCTTTAAGGCTTTTATAGATTAATGACTATTTATATTAAAATATACTTTATGGCGTGATCAAAAGCAATACACCACCTCCACATCATCTCGCCATCGCCCAACTAACGCTACTGGATAAATTACCCCTTTCAAAAGCCCTTAGTTTATCAATTGACTTATTTTTCAGTGTCCAACTTTCGGAACCATCAATAAGAATTGGAAGAATATAACATTTAACTATTCTCCACCGCAATTTTAAGCTAATTTTTCTGTTAGTCAATAGTTTCCTAATGTTCTGAAAGGTGTTTCTGGCAATTTCAATTCTTATTCTAATTTCATGATCCGGTTTCCAGTCCTCATTCAACCAACACCCGAGATATTTGTATTTGTTAACTCTTTCTATAGAATCATTTCACAATAACAAAATTGCTGACAAATTGCAATGTTTACCAACAATCATGAATTTAGTGTTCATAATTTTGAGTCCATATTCCAAAAGTACCAGATTCAATTTTTGAAGCATAATTTGAAAGTCATTTAGGCTTTTTGCCAAAAGGACGGAATCATCTGCATAATTAATGTTCTGTATCAGTTTACCATTTATCCGAATGCCCAGATCAAGATCTTCGAAAGCTGGTTTGAAAATCGTTTCTGAGTATACGTTAAATAGACAGGGTGAAAGGAACCTTGTCTCATTCACTCTCATTCATTCATTTTAGTCAATTTGTTATTAATTTTTATCCTTGCTTTTTTTCCAATATAAATTATTTATACATGTCAAACTCTTTTTATCTATTCCTATTGATTTTAAAATCGTTATTAATTGATCGTGTTTGACATTATCAAATGCTTTGTCAAAATCTATTAAACACATATAAACATTCATTCTAACATTCATACAACACTGAACTAATAATACTTGGATTGCTACCAGAGCATCTCTAGTGCCCAACCCCGCTCTGAATCCAAACTGTGTTTCCCCTATGTATTCCTTATCGTTAGATATACATTTAAATTGCATTAAGATTAATACAAATAGTATCAGTAGGTTTCATGATCTTTATAACGAATACAAAAAAGTGTCAGGATTCGTTTCATGTGTACAAATTAACGTACCCTAGTCCACCCTCGTGGCATCTTAGTTCTATCTTTCTTCTCGCTCATGTAACGAAATGTGCCTAAATGTGATGCGTCCTTGAAATTTTATCCTCGAATTCTCGTCTAATTATTGAATGGTTATTTAATGCGTTTCACTAAAAAAATAAAAATAAACGTTTTCACACTCACGCCCCCGCACTAGGATTCCCTGTGCTGCAGGTGGCATGGACATACACAAATATGACCTGTTACATAAATGTTTGTCCCGGCCGGGAATCGAACCCAGGACCCCTTGTTTGGCAGGCAAGGTCACTACCAACTGGGCTATGGGGTCGTCGGGATAAACAAATATTTAAGAATTAACTATTGTTATTTCGAATTCGTATCTCAAAAATGTAACTGTTGACATATGTCACGTGTAACGTTCTCAGGTCCTAGTAGTTTAATGAGTCATCTGATTTCTTTCCAAAACCACCTGAGTGGATTCGCGGTAGTAAAGAAACGGAGGAAGTCCCACGAAGCGATGGAAAGACGGCATGTAAATTGAAAATCAACCCCAAACACTGTGGACTTGAGAGAAATTTGTTAGTTAATATTGTTTGAACAATATTTCATTAATGTAATGTTTCGACGACGTAACAATCAATTAAAATCAGAAAATTAAAATCGTCAACAAACATTTAATCCTCTACGAGATCTTTAACCACTCACAATTGAACACACAATTAACGCTCAAATCGAATTACATTACAACATTGCAAAAACTGTTAGCTGAGACGAGTTTATCTTCTCGGCATTTCTTTAAGATTTAAACTTTCTCTAAGTTTAACGCCAACTCCAAAAATTGTTAAAACCGGCGAAATGGAAGTACCCACTAACTAAATTTGGCAGCACACGTGCTACTGAGTTTTTTATAGCAACGCTGTAACCGTGTGCTTGGAAACGACCGACGCGCCCTGGTCAGGATATCCTGTTTGAAAAATAAAAGAGCTACCCCACACCTTAGCAATCACAAAAACGCTTAAGACTACGTTGGCCAAACAAAATGAAACTTTAACAGTAAGGAAATAAATATTCAACTTCAATGATTACCAAACCCGAAGTGGATAAAGCTCGTTTTCTACTTATTCCTGCAATTGTGATTCCACTCTGATTTTAATTTAAAGGGTCAGACACCATCAATTCCCTATCTTTTTAATGGCTCTTAACCACCCTTGTATGAAAAGCTTCGTCTGCTCTATCCGATACACTTTACAATTGTTGAATTTGTGTGATTAAATTTGCATATTGCAATTATTATGTTGTATAATATAATTATAAAACACGTTTACTGTGCTACTATTATTATGCCTTCATAATAACAATTTAATATTATGTAATAATAATGTAGGTGTCTTCGAAACAAGAGTTAAAATAGGCTTTTAGTAAGTGTGTGCGCTTATCAACAACATGGCCAGTTATCGTCAGTTGGAATTATTGTCCAGTATTGACTTCTAACAATAAAAAAACAATTATACTTCCCAATAAAATTATATAAATATAATGTTTAAATACCTCGTTGCCGTACGTTTTAATATTGTGTTTAATATTGTAACATTGTGTTGGTATTTATAATGAAATTTATGTCATTTTCTTGACGTTATATATAGACAGTCTCATGTGATTTGTTATGCAGATATATTAAATACATAACAATAAACTATAACAATATTTTCATATAACATCTAAACATACCAGCAACTAACGGGTTTTGTATTATGTACTTACTCATATTAATCAAATTAATGACATATCTGGCGCTTTAGTCGAAGTACGGAAAATCACAATCATTAAAAAAAGCATTGTTGAATATCTCAAACCTTTTTTTTAATAAAAAAAAAGTAAATGATTTGTCGCTGTCGCAGAAGCCTTGGTTACATAAACAAAAATATGAGTTACATTAATATTCTTACCTATCAACTCATTCTGTTACAACCACATACTTACCTGATATAATATTTGGCTTCCTCTGACAATTGATCTGCAAGTATCGTATTACAGCAGCCAATCAAATTTATTTTTAAGTCGATATTTGGTCGGCCATCAGAATTCTGGACACATTCCATCACCACATGATAGAGGTCGTCTATGACCCCGCAACTTGAACTATTTGAGAACATAACTTTACGCATCATTTGAGCAAATGTATTACATGGAATGTGTCCAAATCGGAGTATCAAAGCTTTTATCTCATTCATGTCTCATTTCTGTTTAATACCCTCTCAATCTCAAACCTTCAGATTGTACAAAGTATTTCTACACCCGTTAAATGGGCATGAAAAACCGAGGTCGAACAATCCACTTGAAACGTAATCATCAGTGCAATAGGGCTAAGGGGTCGTTTTTTGGGTTCGCAGTAAAATGTGAAAAACGAAAAAATGCTTTATTGTGCTGTGTTCAGCGGTGGTTGGTTTGCTATTGTCTTCAAATACGCCCTTTTTAAAGCATTTACTTTGTGAACATTATCATAATTTACTAGTGCCACGCCCTGGCTTCACTTTCTAAAATTCCGGAAGAATAGATCCATTTCCCAGGATGAAAAGTACCCCAGATTATGACATAATATAAGTCCCGAATATGCCAAGAATCATAAATTTGAACAGGGATTCAAGTATTATACGTGTAAAAACCAACAGACATAAAATCCAAAAAATTCTATGTTCAGATTTGAGCACGTTGCAATTTTATTATTAGTGTAAATAAATATAAATATCATTTACTAATGTAACAACTATTATCCGTGTAAGATGTATTTAATAAAATTGTCAAATTTGTTGTTGTAAATATTCAACCGATGTAAAGTTCTCTATTTAAGAATTGCATAAATACACTAAATTTTTAAATCTGTGGCGGGAATTTATTTGTCAATTCAATGGATATTATAAACATTGCTTTTAATTAGAATAAAAAAATTACTATTAAAATTCATAATTCAGAAATTCGAGAACGATAAACGAAGAAGACTAAAATACTTGGTTATTCAAAGAGTTTGGCTCATTACTTCTCAGAAGAGGGATATCTTATCATTATTAAATGCATTGATAATCTATTCATTCACACGACTAACATGTCAACGTTAATTTATTATACTATAATTAATAAACTGATCTTTGAAATCAAGTATCTACAAGAAATTACTTATCAATTAATTTAATATAAACTTAAATTAATGTAACCATTACAAATAGTAATGTTAATTATATTATTATCAGGCAATACGCATTTTTGTTGTTACTTATAATAGTTATGTGAAGGGCACTAAAGGTCCGGGCTCGGTTCGCGCTTGCCCTGTTTTTTGTCACCGCTACTGCTCTCTTTTAAGATACAAATCTAACGTAACAAGGTGTTTGATTTTATTGCTTTAACTGTAACTTGTCGATTTTGTGACTTTGAAATTTTCATTATTATTATTTATTATTGATAATGACTTGTTATTACTCGGTTTTACGGCATCGCATCGCTTCAGAAAAAACTACGCTTTAACTTAACAAAAGAGCATCCTCACTCGAAACAATTGTTATTCATTTTGATCAGGCCTTTAATAATTCTCTTGTCCTTTTAAGTGCTGAATAACATCTGCATAAAAACATACATTATTTTATAGAATAAAAAATAATACTGCATTATAATAACTCCTTCACCAAAAGTATTTCCAGAAACCTGTTCTTAGTGCAACCCTATTAGTATTCTTTTTTGGAGCAATAGTTATCAAAGGAGTAGACAGAGTATCTGTTTTACTAACGATAATAATTATGCCTGCAACATATAAAAATAAATAATATAATGCATGTAAATATACGTATAGCAAATGTAAAAGCTGTTTCTCGGTTGGTATTGTCACGTAGAGATTGAGGAAGTTGCTTTATGAACAATTTATAGTTCTAAACACTAAGTTTAGTTAAATTTCTACCTCGGAGCACCACGGAAAACCACATTATGAAGACGCATGACCATATTACTCGGCTATAACTGCAACCACAGTTTTAAGTAAATGTGTTTGTCGGTCACATAAGAGAACCATTAGTGCTGGGTACACAATATACAATAACAGCAAATAAAATGTACGTAAGGCTATATTTTATATCAAATAATAACCCGAACTCACTTTGCTTTGGAAAAATCCGCGGAAACTGATACATTTCTGAGGATAAAAAGTATTCCAAATACCAGTAACACCTGCTTTTAAAATACCAAGCATCATCGAAATCTGTTCAGTTCTTCTGTAAAAATCGAAATCTTCTCCGATTTGAAGTCGGATAAAACCGGAGTTCATCTTTTCTTTGATCAAAATTTTTCACAATATCATCTATTCGCTAGAGATAAATCATAAAAATAAATTTGGAATTGAATTATGTAAATCAGATTATATTTATGTGGTAAAAGCAAATTGACAAAAGTTTTTTAATTAAGCACAATTTCAATTCGTGGCGTTAAAATGTGTAAAGAAGCAGTCGGTTTATGTAAATAAGATATTTATCGGAAAATATTAAATTACAGTTTATATAAAAGACATAAGGGGTTTGTATAATTAAATCATGGGAAGATATTCAAAACCGTAAATGGTAGGGACTTATTTGAAAAAAATAGATATTAGTAAAATGAATATTTACTGAAATTATTAATTTAACATTACAATTATGCGCTTCAGATCATGCATATAGAAAAATCAGCGTAAAGTGACGCACCTAATGCTTACTCATAACCAAAGTTCCTTTCGTTACATGGTCTATTACCTCCTAAAAATCAGAAAAATCAGGCAAAAAATTATAAGCAATAAAAAAATACGTATTTGAAATCGATTAAAACTTGTTTATAGTTATTCTTCTACAGAATATATCCTACAACATATAGCCCACGTGGCATGTTGTGGATTCTATATAAACCTGTAGTAAATCCAAGTGTACTTCTAATTATCTTTAAAGTTTGTTTATTTCACATATGTTGGTGGCGCCCTTTATCAAGTTGTTTAAAACCACATCTGGATCAATAGCGACGGGTACGTCAACCAATAAGCGTCGAGTGTTCCCCTCCAAACAAAAAGAGAGGACTAACCCAAAAAGGCACGCTAACGCATTATTACGATAACAGGCGTCGAAGTAAGACGTCGTTGCTACTCTTTCATAATTTCTGTTGTGCAGTGAATAGTTTAATGTGCTACAAAGAAATTAGGTGCTGGAGGAATAATCCATCTAATCTGGTTCTTCCACTTATAGAGGTTAGGTTTCAGAGGTTGTACCTATCTAGTAGGAAGACACAAAAGTAACTTATTATGCGATTAACCATTATTTTACTCCGCCCCGCCGTATGATTTACTGGTCTTTTGCGAAGTTTGAGTACGCCTTGTAGGCGCAAGTTAAAGTTATCTAGTTAGATTGTGGCGTAATGTTATTATTAACTTTATAAATTAATGTTATTTATTGCTGGCAACAACGTAAATGATAGGTATCTCCTAGTATAAATGTACAGTAACCCTAGTAGTAATCTTAAGCTACATTAAAAAACTTTTATAACGTGAAGAGACTCGAGTACAACTCACAAGACATAGAAGCGAAAATCTGCCTTTGTAAGACCTATTAAATTACGACATAGCGTAAATCTAAACGCAATTTATTTCTTAAGAAAATGTATCGCTTTTACAAAAAATAAACCTATATTTTCCTTTTTAAATGTTAGCCTTTGAAATATCTCGTTAACGATTAGTATTCTCTCAACGAGAAAAGATCTAACAAGCCCTGTGATTGAATAAAGAAACAAGAGCTCAACGCTACATTTAGTATGTACAATGTGGTGGTAATCATATAATTGATAATATCATGAAATTATCGATCGTCGACCAGTTGTTCCAGTATTATAGAATAACAGCTGACAACGATTTAGTGCGCAGCGTTTGGATATATATACATCAAACAACAACATTTACAGTAAAAATGAAAACGTTTATCCTCATAGTTAAAAATAACCTCTGTCGCATCGCTTCGTCTAAATCCTACGCCTACTTTTAGACATAGCACCCAGATAGTTTTTGGCATCGGTTTAGTTTATAAAATTTTATTAACTGTCTTTTTAATAGAATGTCTATGTTAACTTTTATTTCCTATCTCGCGGAAAAAAATCCCTTTCCTGGGATATAAAGTATCCTGAATTATGATCCAGGATATAAGCTACTAAAATGCCAAGTATCATTCAAATCTGTTGAGTGATTTTTGTGTGATACGCGGTCAGTCAAACTAATAGACGGACAGATACAGAAACAAAAATAAAAAAAAAGATGTGACCCCTATATCGATAACAAACTGTACCTATATTAAAATTAAAAAAAATCTGTGTACAGATTTCAAACTTGTAACAATTTTAATATTAGCATAGATAATGTTGTTATAGATGTGATTTCATAATAATACATATATAATTTCGGCAACTGTTACGAGAATGCATATTCATTTTTGGTTCGTAATTTTGTTACCATGTGTAACTACTATTCATTGAACGTTGTGACCAGGGTGTGATGATGGACACAGCATATTTTTGACGACTGTATTAGTCTTTAATTTAATGATTTTGGTTCATCATTTTTATTCAACAGCTTTCGCACAAAATTATGAGCGTCTCATGATGGGGAAGGTAGATACAGCATATCGGCAACAGCTATTATTATATTTATCGAATTTGAAATCACACTATTTGGTATTATGAAGTCTGTTGGGATAGCCAGTCAATGAAGACGCAGCAAATAGCTGCCAAATACAGCGGTTCTTAACGGCTCCAACCGTGTCGAGGTTGAGCTCATTTAATTTGTTTTTTGTGTTTTATTTAGAAATGGTGGCGATAAGGGTTTTATGGCGTAATTAAGCTTCAGCATGTTAACTTACATTAACGACCTGATCACGTATCCATGAATTAATCAATAAACCATATGTGTAGGCTAAGTTTATTTTATATAATGTTTTACGATCTTAACTTCATAAAAAATGATGCTAGGTGATAGAAAATTATACTGCTAACTTTTAAATATCAATTGCCCTCGTCAAATTAGCATTTCCTAGTTACCATAAATATGTATAATATTTTTTTACAAAAACGAAACCAAGTTTATAAATATAAAACCAACACTCTAAATAGGAAAATTTCTCGAGTAAAATTAATAAATTTAATATAATTAATATAATAACAATTCCAATTTTGTAATTGTTACTAAAAGTGTGGGATAAATATTTACTTTAAGAAAATCGATTGGGTCTCGTAAAACTTCAGGGTTTCCCACGTCTTGCTTAATAACGTTATGGTTTGATTAACGCATTTATATTTATTTTCTTTTCTATTAACCACATTACACATCATTCATTTTCTATTAATCACAAAAGTTCCCGTTTAAACGTATACATTTTGGGAACTTTACAATAACCATGTAAATCTGTATATATATTTTGTACGAGAATTATTATGCGTAGTTATGGCATTTGATTACGGAAGAGCAATGTAAACATTTACCTACTAAAAACGTATAACAACATGAGAATCACTAATAAAATGCAATGTCCTGATAAGATCCATGGCATTTTGGATGTAAGGTGCTCGAGCCACCTCTTTCCTGCAAGACAAGCTCTCCTGCTCGTAGCGCACCTGCCGAACAACAGACGAGGCTATGGCGCCAGGTCTCTCCTGATGAAGATCACTGGACACCCAGTAGCACCCTGTAGCACCCAGTTAAATCCCGACGTATTTGCATGGTGGTAAGGTAATTTAACCGCCTGGCTAGCTACCACCCTCTTTCTAAAATCGACCGCGAATTGTTTCATATGTGTTTTGGTCACAGCGTCGGAGCACCACTAATAATGCGGATCCTTTGCTTCCTTTTTAGTCGACAATGCGTCCGTGATACATTGACTAGTAACGACGAAAATAAATTAGAGGACGTAGTAGGATTACGTTTTATTCCATAAAATTCACCTGCGTGACAAAAAAAACATTTAAAGTCGGTTTTGAGTGTTATGAGTGCGCTCAGCTAAACAACGGATTGCGCAATGAAGTTAGGTCTTTTCTTTTGAAAGCCGTTGGGCCTTCCATCACTCATTACGGACAATACTCATATTTATATACTGTGAGGGGGTATCTTTATCTGCTTACCTACTTAATTAAATCCTCCTTCTAATAATAACGTTGAAATGTCTTCAAAATGTTTTATTTGCAATGCTGGAGAGCCGCTTAAAAATAGCTTATGATGCTACTGTTTTATTCTTTCTTTGGATGTGGATTTTTAGGTATTATTTTATTTCATTTATGAGGGCTCTATAGCCCAGTTGGTGCTGGCGTTCTCTATGGAGCAAATGGTGCCGGCTTCCATGTCTAAGACACATTTTTATGAAACAAAGAATGTAACTTCACGTGTTGTTAGTGTACTCGTATGCGATGTTTCATTTGTGTACACAAGAAATCTTAGTGTGCGAGTGTGTGTGATCGTTTATTACTATTTGTAATTATATTTAATATTCGAATTTTTTTTATTAATTTATATTGTACAACGAAGATATTTTTCTTTTACGTCTATTTTGTGAATATGTTTAACCAATGATTTTCAATGGCAACTTCTAAAAAAATTACATAATAATGCGACAGTAAGTCTGTATGTTCTTAAACTGTCAAATGGTTATAACACGAAGTCATTTGATAATTAATTGCAAACATTCACACGGTATACAAAAAAAGATCCGATGTGCGTTTCGTGAAGTGAATCCCATAGCGGTGGCACTTACGTAAAGGCATTTTTACCTGGACCGCCGCCATCTTAGACGGGCATCTTTCATTCAGCAAATGCCTTTCTAAACGGGGAAGGTCAGAAGGGAATTCTTTGGATATCGCAAAATATATTGAGACCGATTCTCATATGTAAAAACTTTTGTTAGATACTGTAAGGTGTTACCGAATTCGGATACCTTATGTGAATGATCTTGGGTATGTGTTGTTAAATCTTTGGTCGTATCGTATACAATGAATTTTATAAAAGATCTTCAGAAGAAATGTTATATTTTATTAATTACTGATTTGGCTTCATTATGGTTATTGTTGCAAAATTAATTTAATCCTAACATATAAGATTAATAAGCCAAAAATTTGGAGAGGCAGTAATATCGGGACCTCTGCTTGGTGCGTGGCAATTATACCTTGACCTTGTTGCTGACGTCTATGTGCAAAGAGCGCTTGTTAATAATTGACCTGTTTGTACATCTGTCGGCAATTTACGTAAAAAATAATGTGCAAAGAATAATACTGAGTGTTGTAGAATAAATATTAAACTTCATGGTAATACAATACAATACAAAAATCTTAATTGCACACCAGGAAAGGATAAAAAGCCATCAGTAAATACTCAATACATTTACTGTGAGCAAGAAGCGGTCTTATCACTAATAGTGATCTCTTACAGACAACCTATGGGTAACACAGTACTCTGAGAGACGAAAACAGAGGACAAGGGTGCACAACTATATATTAAACACATACATACATACCAGAGCTAGCATAAATAATGTAATGTTAGGTCATCTCTGAATTCGCGGTAAACTTTAAGTGTCAATAGAATCAAATCACCTCGAAGCCTCATCTATGACATCAATATCACATTTACAATATAACTGTCCCACTGCTGGGCTCAGGTCACATCCGCGGTAGGGATTAATGACATGTTTATTAAAATTTACTACTATATTTACTGATTTTTCAAAATTTTACACTTAATGATTTGGGGGTTACCTGTCTTTGAGCCAATATGTGTATCGGATTAGCACTAATAATATTACTAGTCATGGTTCGTTATTGCTTCATGACACATGCTGAGTGTAACCCTTTTCGTCATACCTTAAGTTACATACCACTTGAGATATTTGTAAACCGCTGTTAAAATGCCTAAATATATTTCCTTCTTTCTTAACAGGTGATGAAGTGAAAAATTTGTACTCACTATAAAAGTGTTCAGATTTTGAAGTTAAACTTTGGGAGTAAAATTAAAAATAACATAAGCAATTTGTTGAGCGCATGTGTTAAAAGAGGTATTTTTTTATTATTTTGTAAAGCACAGTTTTACCTAAAGCATTTTGGATGAAAATTGAATGTACCACAATTGACAAATTTTATTCCCTTCCTCCGAATAAAAGCATAAACTAAGACATCAGATGTGGGTCGAATATTCGGTTTTAATCCTTTTAATTTTTATTATCTTTAGTTACAGACACAGTTTCTACAGTTTTATAAAAGTAGGTAAAGATAGATAGAAAAAGTTCCCAACTCAACAGCCACTCGTTCAGTGCACTCCATTCACTTTAGTAGTTTACTGAAATTGATATTCTCTGGATTCTTTGTGAGATAAAGCCGATAGTCGTTATCTAGGCTTTGCTACCCGATTCTAATCTAAAGGTACAGGAAACCGCCTTACAGCATTATATATCAGACCATCACAAGCTTAAAAATAAAGTTGGCGATGTGCCATTTTCAAGTACCAATTCCATGTGACTGTAGTACTGTTGACTTAGAACGTACGGAACGTAATTATATTTACCTTTATGTACATCGGACATTGTAATGGGCATTTTTTAAAATTTTTTATTCATTTTATTGATATAAGTAGGTAAGTACATATACATTATTTAAAAATTAATAAATGAAACGAAAATTTAATCATTGTATTGTAACAAAAGCTTTAACGTAAATTTAATAGGAAATAAAGCGAACCTTAAATTCCATTTGATTATCGAATTAGGTATCTTTTGTAGGATTCTCCAAAAATGTAGGTAATATTTTATTCTTATCAATATATCATGTCATAAAAAATACGATGTATTAGTTCTCGGAATTGTATTGAAATTACCTGAACTCGTTTAAAAGAACAATAATAAAAGAATAACTCCCAATTCCGATATCCTGCTAGGCGCACTTCCGTAAATGGTCGTAAAACACTCGAAACAAAGTGGATCTTTATTATTGTTGACTGAACGCCGTTGTCTATGACTTAGGCATAAGGTATTTAAACATAACAGTAGACCCGTCATGTTCTTAAATCATTAATATAATTTGCCAACGTCAGTCCTTTACTAGAGTCCCGAGGTTCGCCATTGAGCGCAGTTTCCAGGTTTCCTCAGGCAGATATAGTCGCGCCACCTCAGGAGAACGACTTTTTTTCAGATGTGATATCCACTGTAAGAGCCATGTATCGGTGTATCTTTAAATATGTAACGTGAAAGTAATGGTAAAGAAGGAAATTGTATGTTTGTATTATACATATAACTGAGTGTTGTCAATTATTGGGGAACAGAAACCTGCATATTATGTAGAGTTCTTCAAGGTGTGCGGAGTATCCTAATCAACATTCGGCCTCCATGCGGAACAACAGTCTTCAGCTTTTACACTCGCAGAGGAAAACTAAGTCCATCAGTAGTGTTATGGATTGTGTTGATAACATATATTTTTATTTAATTAAATAAAATGACCCATTATGTACCTACTTTATTGTAAAAAAGAAGTTATTTCTTACAGAACCTAACATTTTTGTAATTTATATTATTCAACTAATAACCAAACATATATGATACAGTCATAATCAATCAACAACTAATAAATAACAGATTTGTGATATAACTGTGAATTTAATGTATCCCAAACTTTTAAAGGATACTGAACAATATATCCTCAAGGAAATCATCCTATTAAAAAACACTATAATCACTGCGCCTGCGCTATGTACGGAGCAATCATCGTTTATTAACGGGATTGCAACAAATATCGACGGGCACATACATTTTCCGATGTTAAATACGTTGTATCTTCAACCAACTTGAGGGAGAAGTAAACTATACTAATTAATGTAATGGTAATTTGTCGCTCAATTATAATTGTGGTTAGTTTACGAATACAGAAACTGCTCATGTATCGACTCGACTACAAGACTATATTTTATAATTTGGTTCATTGAAATTGCTCTTCATTTTTTTAGGCGTTCTCTGTCCTTTACCTTTGGCGCCTGACAATATTGAAGAGCATATATGCTTATCAAAATTATTGCTACATGTAAAATATACCGATAAACATTTGCAGACAGGCAACAGTTGTTCTAACTACATTATTGTGCATTTGAAGGACAAAATTATATTGTAAGACAAACTACAATGCTATAAGTTTACTGAAGTACAACAACTATCGTCATTTAGTTACATACTGAAATAATTTAAAGGAAAAAATATATTGAAATTTATAAGCTTAGGTTTTAAATCGAACAGAAACAGTGAATAAAATTTGAATGTATAGTATTGTGAAGTACTATTTTTGGGGTCTGGAGATGAAACAAACACAATTTTGTATCTCTCACGTGAACTTCCTTGCGCGAACTCTTCGGGGGTTCCAGTCGCTTACTACTGTCCTTTTTCCGTAGCGGTTAGACGGGGAACTAACTACGGAGTTGCCAGCCATCGCGTATGATAAAAAGTACTGCACGCTATAAATGTGATTCGGGTAAAAATTCTGTTATATTTCTTTGTGATAAATTAATATGCGGATTCACTGATTTTATTGAAGATAAAATCAAAAATTATTATAGCAGATCTAGAGAATTTTCATCATTACATAAATAATTAAAAGTCCGACAAGAACAACATTTATCAATTAACTATAAACGTAAGAATATACTGGATAAATATTAACATTAATTGTAAAATTATCTGTTATAACTTGGCTCCATATAGTTTAATTTCCCACAATAAGGACACTGATAAGAAAAATTGTCAACCACGATATTTTACCCATAACAAATTAGACCTCATCAAATCCAAATACGAAAAGATTGTAGCGACAATTTTCCTTAAACTGACTTACATTTTCCTGTACATCGTTTTCCGCATTACACATAGTCACTCCGATTTAAAAAAAAATTACCTTGTTAGTATATATTGTAGTCATTTTCACAAATTATTACGTCATTAACTAACTGTTTGTCTTCGCACAATGAGAAAGTTAGAAGCCCAGATGTTTATGTTTAATCAGCCAATCAGTGTGTATATTATATTAAGCAGTTTCTATAGGTATATACAAACCAAAAGTCTGGGACACGTAATGTAGATCCTTTAAGAGACAATCTATTGAATTTGTTGAAATGTCTCCATAGCAAAATATACTTCATGTGACGAGCATTTACTGTAGGTATATAAAAAAATTGGAGATCTTGAGAACTTAATGTGGAGCCCTAAGACATATTCAAACTATAAGAAATATCGACCTTCCACCATAGCAAAAATTGTTCAATGTAATGAGCAATTTTTGCAAGAATATAATTTTTTTATGTTAATAGCCGGCAAATGAATAGACGAGCTCCCAAGTGGTTATCGCCACTTACGGACGCGCTACAAGCCAAAACGGAACCGTGGACCACCTTCTTACTGAACCTCCAACACTATAAACACGAATTTATAAAATGTAACACTAATATAATAAAATCGTAAGAAGCGTTTTTTAATAACGTTTATGAAGGAATTGTTGACTTTGCATTAGTATTATGAATTGATATCCTCAAATATATTCCTTATGCTGCGGTTCGAAGCTAGTAAACCTTTTTCCCGAAGCTTATAATAATACGAGAATGCCTCAATAAATCTATTGAATTCTGGTACATTATGTATGAGCTTAATATTACAATATTAGTATCAGGGTGCATCACATATAACATGACCAATATGGACCTCAGTTGAGATTTATCTGCATTGTTTGCAATTCTGTAATCACGTTACATCGTCTGAACTATATGATAAAAAATATCTTATTTGTCTCTCGCATTAATTTTTTTAAACAACAGTTAACCCACTAACCTAAAATTAATTTACTTATGGTATACGTCCTCTTTGATTCACCTAACTATGTATACTAATTTTTTTTTCTGTCCAGTATACCTAGATAAACTTGTGTGTGTAAGTTATTGCCCCCGTAATGGCTACAAAGTTTTTTTTTATATTTGTGAGGGAACGTAAAATAAATTGATCATTTGATCTTCAAATTGGGACAGTTACACAAAAACAGTTGGGTTATAAATTTGCGAAAACATTTAATACTGATTTCTGAAGTAATAGCTTACAGCGTTCATTTTTCATGAAAGTACAGACTACAGAGATTACTGAAAAGTTTGGCTATGACGTGACTGTCCAGTCTGGAAGGTGACGGTGAATCGAGACGAGTCATCGGTATCATGAAAATTAAAACGTTCCGTTCAAATCAGGACACTTGGCGTCATCAGCGGAGAGGCTGTGGGAACTTTAAAAGACGATGACGTAAAACGTATCCACATAATATGAATTTTTCAGTCTATATTTATCTACGGTAAGTAATGTTGCGGTCGTATTGGGGCGGCTTAGAATACTCCCCCCAATCCCATGCTGACAAAACAGGGTGTCGTAAGAGGCGACAGAAGTCAGCCTGTGTCGCGAATGCGAGCTAAAATGAGGGTAGAAAAATAATTACTTGACAATCGGCAGAGAAATAGTAATTAAAGGTGGGTAATCACTGCTGTTCTGATGCATTCAGAGTTCAGCCGTTGCCGGAGCCAGATCAGTAAGTGAATTTATTATTGTCTCTCAGTGCATGTATTATCAGAATTATATAATTGTTGTGTACCAGTTACCGATGCGTCGGATGGCCTGTTTGCGAACAGTATTCAGTATCAGAAATCAGATTGACCAGTATCAGAATCAGATCAGTTTTGCGAGGNTTGGGGTGGCTATAGGGGAGGTTGGAGGCCACGCTGGGGAACAGCCCCCATGGATCAGTATCAGTATAAGTAACTGGGGAATCCAGTGTGAATCAGATATCAATCAGGTTGAACCAGCCCTGATTTGATATAACCCAATTCAGTATAACGCACCAGTTGTTACCTTGGCGTCTATGTGTATTTTAATCAGNTCAAATATTCGCCGTGTACCTTCATGCCTGGGTATTTGGCGACATGGTGGAGGTGCTGGGATTTGAGTAAACACTTTTATTTTGTTAAATTTTCTTTCAAAAGGAGAATTTAAACATTGAGTATAATGATTATAGACACGTTATGCGTTAAGGTATTAAAGTAATAGTAGTATTCAATCAATAACAGAAACTATGCTTCGTAAGGGCAAATGAAGGAGTTTTGTTTGACGTTGTAGTCATTATAGTTATAATATTACGTATGAAGCAAGTTACTAAACATGGTACAAATTTGACCTTTTTTAATTCGATATTTGAAATTTGATGTTACAAATTAGCTAGGTTGTAGGTTGCCTTATGTAACTAGTGTTGGTTGTTATTAATTTAAGCAGTTGTGCCGCATTTTTATGCAGTATAAGATGTAAAGAAACAATTTTTAGAGACTACGTAGTAACTACGTAATAACTACGTTCGTAGTTTTGCTATCAGATGAATCTAATCATGAATTATATTATTTGAAAATATTATACGTGCACTTCAAATGTTATTATTGTTGTGACATAGTTTTTTTTGTTTTAGTTTTTGAATACATCACTCAAATCTATTATTCGTATTCGAGGCTCACAACGATCATATTATGTTCTATGAGTAGTTTATTAAAAATGGAAGACGTTACACGAACTCGCATTAAGATAATTCATGAGTCAGTCCAATTGCATATTAATTTAGCCCAGTGTGCCCTCAAACAGCTGGCAGATAGTGATTTTAGTTTTAAAGAATTAGAATTGATCGGAGCTAAACTTAAAGGTGCTAACGATAGATTTGTTTCGGAAATTCACAATTACTTAAAATCAATATCGGAACCTAACGTCGATGAGATTACTCAGTATACATCAATTCAGATTCAGGCCGAGGACTTAATATCAGAAATAAATGTCAATATAAAACGAAATGAAGAAGCCGAAGTACAGGACTTATAAACGGAGGAGAAAATATTAATATTACTAGCAAACTACCTAGAATGGAATTGACTAAATTTGATGGAGACATTCTTAAATGGTATCAATTTTGGGACCAGTTCTTGTCGAATGTGGACAGTAGAAATATAACTGATGTAGATAAGTTATTGTATCTTCAATCTGTTCTCGAAGGTGAGGCAAATCAAGCAATAGTAGGATTAGATACAACAAACAAAAACTACAATATAGCTGTCAATACATTGAAGGAAAGGTATGGTAAACCTAGCGCCATTATTGATGCTCATTATGTGGCGTTATACAGAATTAAATCGGTTGCAACAAATAATATTAAAGATAGTAGACATGTTCTCAATGAAATTGAAAGACACCTTAGAGTACTTAGTTCTTTAGGCGAAGATGTTAATCACAATCATCTCAGAGTTATGATTATGGAAAAGTTTCCAGAAGATCTTATTTATGAATTAAGAATGAAGATGTCAGGCGAAGATGATACAATAGATAATATAAGAAAATATTTAGAATATATTATGTCAGCTAGAGAGGCTTCAAGCAGATTAAAAAAGGATTTAAGTTACACAAAGAATGTAGACATAGTTACCATTGAAAATAAATCTAATCCAGATAACTTTACATTAGGTTCCTTGCATGTTAGAAACGAAGAAATGCGGGATAATATGCAACACAGATTTACAAACTTCAAGAAAGGTACATATAACACAAAGAACATGCAATTCAATAAATTTAAAACAATTTACCGAAAAAGACCCCATGATATCTCAGACAGGACTTACGAGCCACCTAACAAGAAATTTACAAGATGCATATTTTGTAACCAAGATCATTTCAATGATGAATGTACTACGTACAAAACTGTCTAGGATAGAAAATCTCGTTTAGGGAATCGATGTTTTAACTGTTTAGGTGAGGGACATAGGGCATCCAGTTGCCGTTCTAAGAGAAAATATAGGCATTGTAGTAAATTTGGCAACCATAACCGAGCATTATGTCCTACTAAATTTTCACAGCCACTCAAACTCATACAAACTGACAACTTGCATACTAAATCTAATGTCAGTAGCACATTATTGCAAACATGTCTTGCTATGGTTAGTGACACTAGGTCAACGTCAACAAAGCAGTTGAAGTGTAGGATCTTGTTAGACAGCGGTAGCCAACGTTCTTATATAACAGAATCTGTTGTAAAATTTCTTAAGTTACCTGTTATTGAAAAGGTTAATTTATCTATATTTACTTTCGGTGCGAAATCACCACAGCAGATTGATAGTCCAATAGTGAATTTTAAAATCACTACTAGAATAGGTATCACCCGCGTATTACACGCAAACGGAGTTCCATATATTACACAGGGCATACGAATACCAACAATTAGTGAATTGTCTCGTGTATGGAGTGACAACAAAAATCTTACAATGGCAGATGACGGTTCATGTGGCGACAAAATAGATATTTTGATAGGCAACGATTATTATCACTCATTTATGGGACAGGAAAGGATTTTAGTCGGGAAGGATCTTTTCTTAGTTAATTCAGATTTTGGATGGATTTGGTCAGGTAGATTTAATGAAAGAATCGATAGCAATGGCCAATTAGCAGTGTTGACATATTTCCAATCAAATGAAATACTTGACACAAAATACAACGAACCGGATCTTCCATTAAAGTATGATGACGTCAAAATGTTATGGGATCTTGAATCCATTGGTATTATAGATTCCCCAAAATCTACCCGTGATGATGAGGCTATAAAATTATTTAATGAAACCATTATGTTTAAAAATAATAGATACCATGTTAAATGGCCTTGGATTGAATTTCCACCAAATCTTCCTGATAATTTAGGTTTAGCTTGCGGTCGCCTTACCAGTTTGATGAGACGTTTGGATAATTCTATAGTTAAATTGTACGACCAAGTAATTCAGGAACAGTTACAGAACGGCATCATTGAAATAGTACCAGATTTTAACGCTTCACAGGCGCACCCAGTTCATTACCTTCCTCACCACTGTGTTTATAGCCAAGATAAGCTCAATAAGCTTCGTATTGTTTTTGATGCTTCGGCGAAAGTCAAAGATAATCAGAGTCTGAATGAATGTTTATATCGTGGACCTTTAATGCTAGAGGATCTGACAGGGTTGTTGCTTAAGTTTAGAGAGCATCCGATAGGCATAGTGGCTGATGTAGAAAAGGCCTTTTTGCAATTAGGACTTCAAGATTCAGAAAGGGACGTGACACGGTTTCTCTGGCTGAAGGATGTGCATTCTAGAGTAGTTCCCGATAATATTTTGTACTTACGTTTTTGTCGTGTTCCTTTTGGAGTTATATCAATTCCATTCCTACTTAACGCTACTATCAAGTTTCACTTAATGAGGTCAAATGATGTTATTTTGAAACAGATTGCAGAGGATATATACGTAGACAATATAGTAACTGGAGCACAGACGATTTCGGATGGAAAGAAATTATATAAACTATCGAAGCAGGCATTTGACTGTCTATCTATGAATTTACGTGAATGGAATTCACATTCTAAAGAATTAACTTCATTTGTACCAAATAAACTTCGAGGAGACGAATGTAATAGATTAGTTAAGGTATTAGGTATGATGTGGAATATTGATAGTGATCAACTTTATTTAAAATGTAATCTTAATAGAAATACAGATTCTTATTCCATGCAGTCTAAACGCGATGTATTAAAAACTATTGCTTCGGTGTATGATCCTTGTGGTCTTGCGGTGCCGATAATGCTCCCAGCAAAGCAGTTTTTTCAAGGATTATGGAAACTTAAGACCAAGTGGGATGTTAAATTGGATAATAAATTACTTGCTGAGTGGCGTCAGATACTATCAAAGTTTGATTATTTGAAAGACATTAAAATTAACCGATATTTTGCTTACAATTTAAAGGGGGATGAAATAAGTAATCAGATTCAATATGAATTACACTGCTTCACTGATGCGTCGTTGGTGGCTTATGCAGCGGTAATTTATTTGCGAAGTTCTTTGGATGCTAAGGTTATTGTCAGTTTTGTTATTGGCAAGTCTAGATGAGTGCCATTAAAGAACCAAAATAATTTACATATTCCGAGATTGGAATTGCTGGGAGCACTTATTGGTTGTAGACTTATTAAATATGTGACAAAATTCTTACGCCTTAAAATTACAGCTCAGTTCTTGTGGACTGACAGTCAAATAGTTTTGAATTGGTATAAATCGGAGAAGCTTCTTCCGCCATTTGTTGCACGTAGAGTCATAGAGATAAAGCAGAACAAAGCATTGCAAATAAGATACGTACCGAGTAAATTTAACCCCGCGGATATAGGGACTAGATCGGATCGTGTTGATTGTTACGAGATATGGCTCAGGGGTCCTGAATTTTTAGCAAAAGATACGGCACAGTGGCCAGTTTATTGTAGTAGTCCGGATACAGGACAAGTTCAAACCTTTTTGGCTGGGGTGGGTCTTACGAATATAATATCACTTCCTAGTGTAAATATATCAAACTTAGATAGGATAAATTCTATGATAACAAATGAAAAAGATAACGAGAAAAGAGAGATATTAGAAGTTCAGAAGGAATATTTTCCAAAAGAAGTTGAAGGTAACTCAACTGACTTGTCTAGAACACTACGGTTATATATAAATGAGGATGGAATATTAAGGTGTAGAGGAAGATTCCAGAATACAGACTTGACATATAATCAGAAAGAGCCTATCCTATTACCAAAGAATTCACAATTCACACATAACATCATAAAAGAATTACATCAAAATAATTTCCATGTAGGAGTCTCACACACATTAGCTTTGTTAAGAGAAAAGTTTTGGGTCCCTCAAGGAAGATCAGTAGTACAGAAGGTGATCAGAAAATGTCCTCAATGCGTCAAATACGGCGGAGGACCCTTTAAACTACCAGCTATGCCTGATTTACCAACAGAAAGAGTAAAACTTAGTTTACCTTTTACCTTTACCGGTCTAGATTATTTTGGTCCGCTTTTAGTTAACGAAGGTGATAAAGAGAAACGCTGGGTTTTTTTATTTACATGCTTGACTATCAGAGCCATTCATATGGAAGTTGTGAAAGACCTGTCTTCTGAAGAATGCTTATTAGCAATAAGGCGATTTATTGCAACAAGAGGTTTACCGCAGCTGTTTGTATCTGACAACGCAACACAATTTAAGCTCACTGCAGATGTAGTGATTTCCGATTATTGCATTCGTAATAAAGTGCGTTGGAAGTTCATTCCAGAATTAGCGCCGTGGTTTGGTGGTTTTTATGAACGCCTGATAGGTGTTGTTAAAAACTGTATGAAACGTACATTAGATAAACATTTAATAAGTCACAATCAGTTATGTACGGTTATGAAAGAATTAGAGGCCATTGTAAATACCAGACCTCTAACCACTGTAGGTGCTGAGTTAGAACGTGTATTAACACCAACCAATTTTCTACGTGTAGGTGGATCATGCACGACTCAGATATCAGACCTCGATTTTTTGGAAACGGCCACAATAACTAAAACTAATTTAATTGACGGTTGGAAGCGAGGTCAGATTATTTTGTCAGAATTTGCTAAGATGTTTAGCAATCAGTATTTGGCTAGTCTCCGCGAAAGACGTGATAGACATCGTCAGCCGCGAATTGTAGTAGATAGAGCACCTATCCTATGAGAGATAGTTCAACTGAAATCAGAAGGTAGTAGGGCACACTGGAGAGTTGGCAAAATAGTAGAATTGGTAAAGGGTTCAGATGGACAAATCAGAGTAGCAAAGGTGAAGTTATGCAATGGTGAAAGGTTGACCCGCTCAATAGGTCATCTCTATCCGATTGAAATAGATGATGAGGAAAATGCGGTTCGGTTAAATATTCAGAATGATTCTACACTCGGATCTAATAATGAAGAGCTTCGAAGCGATCTCACAATTTCGAGTGATCAGCAACGCGAGACGAATCTAAGATCCGAGAACAATCAACGCTCGGATGCTGGAAATGTTGACTCATCAGTACCTCGTAGTGCAACGTCAAAAAAGCGATTACTTCGTGATTCAGCAATAAAGGCCAGGGAAAAGGTTAAAGAGTGGACGTCACAGTTAATGATCAGATTATTTGAATAGTCAGTCAGACAAATATTCAATATTCTCATGGGATTATACAAGTATGTCACATTAAAATTTTCAATTAGTTTAATCGAGTTTTATTCAGTTTATTTCTGTGGGGAGTGTCGCGAATGCGAGCTAAAATGAGGGTAGAAAAATAATTACTTGACAATCGGCAGAGAAATAGTAATTAAAGGTGGGTTATCACTGCTGTTCTGATGCATTCAGAGTTCAGCCGTTGCCGGAGCCAGATCAGTAAGTGAATTTATTATTGTCTCTCAGTGCATGTATTATCAGAATTATATAATTGTTGTGTACCAGTTACCGATGCGTCGGATGGCCTGTTTGCGAACAGTATTCAGTATCAGAAATCAGATTGACCAGTATCAGAATCACATCAGTTTTGCGAGGCTTGGGGTGGCTATAGGGGAGGTTGGAGGCCACGCTGGGGAACAGCCCCCATGGATCAGTATCAGTATAAGTAACTGGGGAATCCAGTGTGAATCAGATATTAATCAGGTTGAACCAGCCCTGATTTGATATAACCCAATTCAGTATAACGCACCAGTTGTTACCTTGGCGTCTATGTGTATTTTAATCAGCTCAAATATTCGCCGTGTACCTTCATGCCTGGGTATTTGGCGACAGCCTGCTTGGTGGTAGGGCTTCGCGTAAGGATTATATTATCAGTATTATTATTAAGTCATTAATATTATTACTGGTATTATTACCTTTCCGTGAAGCTTTTCTTTCTTACCTTCTTCTAATTTCCTGGCCGACAACGCATCAGTGATACAATTGGTTTTGCTGATGTCCATGGGCGACGGTGACCACTTACCATCAGGTAGCTCGTCTGTTCGTTTGTCGGCTATTAACATAAAAAAAAATGTTGTTCTCAGACACCCTCAGATATAAATTATTAGTAATTCGAAATGTATGATGTAACGTGGTGGTAACTTATTTTACATTTCAATTCCCGAATGTTCTTTGTATTTGATTGTCGGAGTCGAAAATTCGGAATCGGCAAACATGTGCCCTGAGTACAAGATAACAATGATTGACGATATAGTTGTTCTTACCGAATTAAAGAGTATCTGTTTCTAAGCATCTAGTATTTTATTAAGAGCCATATTATTATTATACAATATATGTGAGTATTGTAAATATTTAAACTTTACAACTTATAGTATGACAAACGTATGACAATAGCATTAAGATTGCCTCCAGGTCTGTTCCACAAGGCAGAAAATCAGTTCAGTAACTTTTCATCAACGCTGTTAGAACAATAAGATTCTTATTATTAGAACAGTGGGGGATTCCCCCACTGCTAAAAACTCTTCTGATAAATTGCAATCTAAATGAAACCAACGTTTTACTTTACAAATTGAAAGTTTTCCAAAAGAGTGTAAAAAAGGATCAGATAATTTTTAACCTCGCACTGGAACACAAGGGGTGGTCGCTTCCACAAAAAAATTAAACCCTATACTTTATTATATAATTTATATACTTATATACTTTATTAACGCCACTTACTATTGAGACGACACGGGTTAAATTCTCCACTAGTGTTCACTTCTGATTCCTTGAACCACGGAACCTACAGTCCCAAAGTAACAGTTGTAACCGTGATTCCGCTTTTATTATGAATTTTATAGCGTCCTCTCTATGCTGACTGATACATTATTTTGTAAGCAATATAAAAAATCAATGTCAATCCACAGAAACAAATTCTTAATACTAGATGTTAAAGTTATTCTTTAGGGATATATGGCGGATATGTGACTATAGATGGCGCTAATTGTTTCTGCTATTCAACATTGTAGATCGAACAGGTAAATATGAGAAATACCAGATAAGTTACCAATGCTACAATGGCCCCGACTTTAATTTAAACTTTTTAATTGTAGTCGATGGAAGGGTGGGTTCCAAACAATACATTTTTGATTGTATTCCCTAGTTGTTTATGGGGTCGGCAGAAAGCTTCGTCGCTATCAAAGTATTATTACCTTGACACAGGCACAACAAATATCCAGTGGGTATGCAAAGGAGTCAAAGCGTGTTCATGTTCAGGGGTTTTAGTTGATATGAATCTGGCATAACCTGGACTGCTTCCCCGAGTACCCGGGTATCCATGATGGATTTCCCCTGGCAAAATAAAATAAACATCAAATTCAAGTATCAATAATTGTGAAATTTGAAATAGTAGTCAATTTATTGGTGACATAAGTTTGAAGCATCGACAGGTTATACATTCTTAACTTATGGTCGTCGCAATAATTAGTAACTTACGATAATACGTTACCTAAGCGAAAGCTTGAGAATAAGATAAATCAAATCAAATATATATATAGGAATGGAACGTTGCATGACCAATATGGACCTCAGTTGAGATTTATCTGCATTGTATGCAATTCTGTAATCACGTTACATCGTCTGAACTATATGATAAAAAACATCTATATTAGGGTGAAATGGAATAGATCGGTGAGTGAGAGAACGAATGAGAGAGTAGGACAGAGAAAAGAAAAAAGGCGAAAGACGAATGTACGGAGTAACGAGTTACAATTGCAATAAAATTTGGTAAAAGTTGGAAAATAAAGAAGATTTACAAGTAAAATGTTGTATTTTCTTGGATTCAATCCAGAAATTCATTTCCACATATATTTTCCAAGCAAGCTTTTTTCTTATACTAAATACACTTATTGAATATGCTGAAAATGTCACGTTCGTCTACTGCTGCCGCAATACCGGGTATAGAGAAGCTTATTTTTAACCCCAATATGAATCAGAAATTTTCAGAGGTTGAATTCCGAGAAGGGTAAACGTTGCCGGCCCAATTTTTCCGTGCGTGAATGGCAGTTGTATGAGAAGAAGATAATTAAACTTTTTACCGCTTGGAAAACTAAATAGGACACATTACTTGGAAAACTGACGTTTGAAATTGCGGAAATTAAGCAACAAAACAAAGAGATTTAAAAAGCAATACTCTAACCAAAAAAACTGTTGAATTTGTAACTAATGAGTTTAAGTAAATCTAAAAGTTTTTACTAAAACCGAAGAAAGAAAGTTAATGCTAAATGGAACTACATTAAGGAATTAGAAAAAAGGTAAAAACGCGAGCTTTCTGCGAGGTTGGCGCTTCTCTTGTATACAAGTAATTTAATGTTCCAGCGAACGAAAAAGAATACTAATGTATTTAGGGTAATACATTGTTTTTTTCTCTTTCAGCAATGTTATTTGGTGTCTTTCAACATTTAGACGGAGTGACCGATCAATTCATTCAAACAATTACTAAGAAACTATTGATACCAAATTATCTTTTATAATTATTATTTTATGCAAAATACACGAATAATAACTCATTGTAAGACATATTTCTGAACCCGTACAAATGAAATTATCATCGTTTTCATATTCTGCTAAGTATGTATTTATCTTCTGTTTATTTTATCTTTGAGTTTGCTAATGTTGTGATGTTAAAGAAGAAATTGTTTGGTATGGTTCATTCATTGCAAACACTAATTGAACATAAGTGCTAAATATTATGTCGCAGTCTATTAATATAATGAATCTAAATATAATTTTATGATGTTGAAGTATTACTGTAATGATAAAAGTTTCATTGGAAATTATATTTTTATGAGAATGTTGGCTGAGTGTATACGCAACAGTACCTTAGTTAGAGGGATAGGTATATAAAAAGTAAATGTTTGGAAGACTGATACATAACCAAAGAGATTTAATAATAATGTAACACAACAAAATAAAATGATTAAACCGGTGATGAATGTATAATAGACAGAAAAAATTCTGCAAATTGATATTTTTTATAACAATTAATGTTTACCAAGAACATCTGATGATTATTGATGTGTCGTCATACAATTGTTTTTCTTTACAATAGCAAATATGCAATGTTGTATACATTGAGACGATCCCATAGCCCAGTTGGTAGTGACCCTGCTTACCGAGCGAGGTGTCCCGGGATCGATTTCCGGCCGGGAAAGATATTTATATGACAGATAAATGTTTATTCTTGGGTCATGGGTGTTTGTAATGTCATATTCATGTATGTCCATACTACCCGCAATGTATAGAAACCTAGTGCGGGGGTGTGAGTGGGTAAACGTTTATTTATTTATTTAATCATAGCATCCAAGCTTTCTGGGGATATAGAGCATATTTTATCGGCTTCTAAATCTTATATGAACGCATTAGTAGGAAGCTCTTTTCCGCAATGCGTTATAAGCACGTTTTAGGTAGGGTTACCATTCAGAAAATTTAAAAACTTCTGACAGCAATCAAAAAAATTGCAGACATTTCAAAAGTCCAATAAATTTTACAGACAGTAACGTAAACTTTTTAATTTTATATTTCAGTTCGAAATTAATTCTTTTAAGTTGAGATGAGAGTAATGAGATTGTACATAGTCTAACGATGATTGAAATTGATTTAATAATTATGCTTCCAAATTTCAATTCGCTATTCTTTATTATGATTATATTCTCAACCATAACTCTTACAAGTTAAAAATTCGGAGAACTTCCAGATGTGACCGAAAACATTAGGTCGGATGGTAACACTAGTACCAGAGGACTATGGTAATCCCTGCGATTTATCCTCTTCGCAGAGTACCAAGTTACCACAGTGCGGTACAATCTTCTTAGGATTATAAAGATTACTTAACCGACTAATAGAGGCATCTGTTACATAAATATCTGTTCTGGCTGGGAATTGAGACTTATTCTTCTTACTGGCATGCAGTGATGCTACCCACTAGACTAAACATTAAGATTGTTCTATTAAACAAGACAATAAATCCAATGTATGGGAGAGTCTTAGATCATCTAACGTAAAAGATTTGTTTAAATTTTCTTGACGAAGGAAATAAGAAACACTGTATATCTGTATTCTATCTCATTCTCTCGCAGACTAAATCCTAAATATTTATGGATTATGGTTGGATATCAGTGCGGGGGTGTAAGTGTTTAATTTTTAATATACCGTATGCTTCTTTCCCAAAATTCAGTATTTGATGAACAATGTCAAACGCACTAGGATTCTCTCTGTTGCAAGTGGTATGGACATATATAAATATGACATTACAAACACGCAGGATCCAGGATCCGAAAACATTTATCTCTCACGTAAATATTTGTCCGGACCGGGAATTGAACCCGGGACTCCACGGTTGACAGGCAGCGTTACAACCAACTAGATTTCGGCTTTGTCACAGATAAAGAAAAATGTCTAATTCGCATATAAATTGGCCTACCAGTCCAGTGCGACTTGGAGGGACACCCGAATAGGCTTCCAAGATATCGGTGTTTTTTAATGTAAATTACAGACAAACGAGCAAACGAGCCACCTTATGGTAAGTGGTCACTGTCACCTATGGACATTCGTAATACTAAGGGCTTTAAAGGACTGATGCGCAGTCCTCCAGGAAATGAGAAGAACGTAAAAAAGAAAGTACTGGCTTTGAAGCCCCCAGCTGGAACATAACGAGTCGTTTGGCACCTGAGTCAAGCAGGAGGATGCCAGCTAGCTAGGCAGGCTTCACAGAAAGATAATAATAATAAATTAATAATAATATTACTCCCCCCCAGGGGACCATCTAGCCGTGGTGGACGAGCTTAAAGAATGTTGGAAGTTTTTTGGTCCGTACACCAGACCAATCTCGTGAAGGGAGCTACTAAGTCAATGGGTCTATAACATCGAAACCCACATACATACCCATATATATAAGATATTAATGAACTATTCTACGCACTTTTACTAATATGGAAACAGACACTAAATCATATCTATTGCCACTGCATACGAAATTCAACGAAAAATATTCCAACTTTCAGGTGAGCCGACAGGGAAAAGGAGATCTACATAGATCAATAATCCAAAACAAATTATTACCCTCAAAGAAAATAGATAAAATTTACAATGATGTCAAAGTAGAATTAGAATCGATTTACACACAAGTTACATCTACTTATATCATACCCCTCCATCATTTAGTTTGGCCAAAAGCCCGCAGATATGGTTATACCCCAATCACCTGGGAGAACAAAATTTGTAAAAAATATAAATATCAATAATAATAATATTCTGTATTATCCTTACGCGAAGCCCTATCACCAATGAAGCCGGTTATAATTTTAGTTTGTCAAACTGGTTAAGTTACCAACTTAATAATGTATCGAAATAATTACCTCAAAAGCTATTATTAAATTTATGTGGAAGAAAATTTACGTGTTATTAAGTTTGTTCGTCCAAACCACAAGGAGGCTGATTAATATAATATTCAAAAGTTTCCAAGTAATTTTGAAGTTTTGACTAAGTTCCTGCAGAAAAAGGCGGCGAAATCTTCGACACCGACGCTTTGTTTATGAAGTTGGTGTTTCTAATATTAGAATACTTGGAATTAATCAGTATTGTATTATTGATTTATAAAGTATTCGGTACAGTGACATGGTACAGTTTCAGACATGACGTGATAGTCGTTTATTCATGTCATATTTCTCAATGCAACATAATGATGTTTGACATTTGGGTTGGCCATTAATCACTCTACCAATTCCTTATTGTGAAGCCTCCTGTAGTGGGTTTCCATTAATGGGTTGAAGCCAGCTCTGGGTCGGATGTCCTTATGAATACTATCTGCTACATATGTGTATGTAAGGCATGGTAAGGTAATGTAAGGTATGGTATATGTAAGGCAGAGATAATATTAAGGTGCGGGTGCGGGTCCTAATATATCTTAAAGTGAATTACGGATTCACAATTTAAATCATACAATCGTTATAAATATAATTCGCAATTTCATGTTTAATATGCGTGCAGATCGCACAGGCACCAACAACGAGCACCAGGCTACGCTGAAAATTTTGCGAGAACAGTAATCTGTTGTTACATAGAAGACATTGACAATTTATATTTTATATTTATGAAAAGCTTTTTAAAAAAAACTAAACCGACTTCAAAAGCTAAACTACAAAATGCCACTATAAAGGGCTAATGCATTTAAATAAATTATTATTATACGCGCTACATACTAAAATATTTGAAGTCGGTGGCAAACCATAAAGATTGTTGGTGCATACGCTAGATTTAATCTCGTCACATCGTACTATTTTATTGGTATTATATTCCGTTGTTAATTATGTTGTTTAAGACTATTTAAATTAATTCATTATCCCTTTTTAGTAACATTTGATAGTTTTACTTTTTTAACATTTTATTTTTACATTTATTGAAGATGCTTTTTATTTTTCTATGAGTAGTGTAAATACGCGTACGTAATAAGTACGGTATTACAAAATATTTTTATTTACCGGTACGAGCAGATGGCGCACCTGATTTGAAGCGCCATGTCTGCTCGAGGCATTTGTAAGTAGTTTGTTGCGACTAATGTTATTTCCTAAGTTATAGTGGTTGAGGGGTGCTGTTGCTTTCGCCATCATTTCGACCTTATGGGATGATATCTTCTAGATGCAAATACTTCAATGATAGCTTTGCATTATAACCGATATCAAAATCAAGCAGCTCAAAACACGGTTGGATTATTCAAATTCTTTGAGAAGTTGTATTTTCTGTTTCCAAGACACATCATCGGACCTTGAGGTGGTCAGTAATGCATTGGTTTTGCGATGTTAATGTTACTACAAAAAATAGGTTTAAACACAGCTCAATTATTGCTATACATTGAGAACTTCCACTCTTTATTTTAGAATCTAATATCAGATCCTCACATTTAACGGGAACCAATTTCGAGCTATCTTACATATATTAAAAAAGAATAATTAGAATCGATTCATTAACATCGCAGTTCCGGTTGTACATACATAAAATGATGCATACACACGAATATACAACCGAATTCGGTTAAAAAATAAATTTATTAAATGTTAAAATTCGAATCTTCAGTTTCATTATTTTCTTCCGCATTTTTACGTTCTAAATTGAAATATTGTGTCTCATTGAAAAATGGATCTGTGTCGTAAACACTTTTTAGCGGTGATTTTTTACGATGCCAAATGAAGCCTAAAATCGGACGAAAGCTTCATAGACTACAGATGACCTTTATTAATAAAGGCTCTTGTAGGGTAACCGTGTACCACCGGTAGAACGAATTTAAACTGTATTGATAACTTTGAAAGATAAAAGAAGAATTGAAGTGAAAAAAATCTATTCAAGAGAATAAACGAATTGTCTGCAGGTATTGCAAATTGAATCGGGAAACATTGACATTTTTTCAAAGAGCTATTTTGAGTGAACGGAATAGTTTCTTATAGTTGTTAGACTTTAGATGTCTTACAAACTTACTGAGATTCAAAAGCGGGCTCGCGTGAAATTTGAAGCTGGCTAATCTCGGCATAATTACATCATGGTTATGGGTGATAAATTTTGAATTTATCAACACTTCAGAACCGAAGCGCCAGTTGACAGTTTGACTTTTTTTTAAATGGACCAATCCTTACCAAATGAAGTAGTCAAGAAGTGGAGGGAAGATTTCGATCACTAGTTATTCCCTGTTGTCGATTTCCTTACAAAATTGAAGAGCACTAACGCTGTATCGTACGAATATACATGATTTGATACATAAATTTATTAAGACTTTTAGACTCTACTTCAAGTGTAGTACGTCTGAGAGCTATAAATCCAGTTCCGCATCCCAAGTCTTCGGAACTTTGTGAAAAATAAGATGAAATATAAATTACGATGCAGAATATAAGTTGAAATAAATTTAAATAACATCGTTTCAGTCCTTGAAATCACTGAGGAAAGTTTACGTCTGAATCAGCGTCGGAGTTTTCTGTATACAAAATAAATTATTTATATGCTTTCACAGCCCTGTTTGTACACTGACGAATCATTACAGTTACTTACTAAAAAATAACAAATTGTGGATCATATCAACTTTGTTATCACATCATTACACTGGTAAAACGCAAATTTATACGTTAGGTATATCGTTTAAATGTGCCGCATCGCTTCGTGCTCTTTCAGCCAATTACTTCTTTCATCTTTCCGCCCCGAAACTTAGCGTTCGATTCTGACACGAAAACGTTTAACCTACTTCTGAACATGTTATGCAACGACGTGGAGGTGCCGAAAGGTAATTGAAATTAAAATCAGACCAACATTGTGACACAAAAAATCAAAAATAAGGTTATTTTTCCTACTCACCTGTAAAAAGGCATTAAGCCAAATACTAATAGCCGTTGATCCATTTGATGTACAAATAAACTTGAGTAAAAATTTTACGGTACACGGTTACGCAATTAATTTGCTATTTTTGTTTTTATTCGCAACAGAAGACGAGGTTCGCCCGGACCGTAGCCATGACAACGGGGGGCGCTGACGGCGCGCGCCGCATCTCCACGGCAGAAGTGACCCCGCCACCGCCGCGGTGCCCGTGTCGTGTGAAACCGTCCTAAGCCGTTTTGACGTAAGGGAAACTCTCAGTGCGTCATGCTACATAACCTCTCACAAAGTATCTAACGGGTGGTGTTAAAAGTGCCTGTGTTGTGTGTGAGTGGATGCAGTAACAGGCGTGCGATGTCCCGGGGTGGCGGGACG
Source organism: Megathymus violae (assembly GCA_003671415.1). Lineage (NCBI taxonomy): Eukaryota > Metazoa > Arthropoda > Insecta > Lepidoptera > Hesperiidae > Megathymus > Megathymus violae. Next base: position 986,363 of record PDGT01000075.1, read on the forward strand.
AATCTGTGACCTAGCCGAACTGCAGGGAGGGGCGCTTTTCATTTCGCTATCATGCCTTTCGAATTGAGATCAGGTAAAAATATGATGATAAAAAAAAACTAATACGGAACCGTGATTCAAAAGATTCATTGGCTGAAAGAAGCTTGTTGTGTAGTACAATACATATCTTTGATAAAAAATGTTTTATACAAATAATAGTCCAGATAATTTTCTAGTCTAGAACTTTTGAAAGTCATTTAGATAGACTATAGCCTTATAGAACTCAAAATGAAACGTTTTCGTTTAAGATGAAAAAGAAAAGATTTTCTCGGGTTTCTTGCGTACAAATATTTTATTATTTGTGCTTTATGTTTTACGGGTATTCAGGCAATGTCCCTGTGGACGAAGAGTTTTAGGAGCTTAGTTTTCCTAGATAAATACTTAAGGCAGACAACGTACCATCCTTCTTATTTAGCGTAGCTGTTTCATAATGAGTTTGCCTTTATTGTCCCCGCGGTCGATGTGTTGACGTTTGCTATTGACCTTCTCTGGAACTTTTGTTTATTTAAATATTCATGCCGTAAACTTTGTAAGCTTCTCTTAGAACGCGTCTACGTGTGACTTTGGAAATAGTCTTATAAATACTAAGGTTTCACACAATACATTTTTTTGGGTTAGTGAATACAAAGGAATAATTTCTCCAAATTAATTGTATTATGTTTCTTATAGTCGTCACGTGGTAGAGCCTACTACGGGAGATAAAAATCTTGAATGATGTGTCACCTTCAGATCACCCTTTAGATAGTTTTTAGAAAGTTATGTATCCAGGTTTTATTATGCCTATGCCTAATCCCTTCAACCTATAACACTCAATTCACGGATATCGATGTATTTATAAGTAAAAGAAGGTAGTAAAAGAGATTTCAAAATTAGGATTATTAAACACTTTGCAAAGTTAAGGGAGACTTAATGCTCACACTTTATAATATTCTTTTAATTTGCTTTATTTAAAATCCTGAAAATGGTAGTAGATGTGCCGAATCCGACTCCTATAGCTATATAGTACAGCTCAGATTGTTACCATATTAATCACTGCCCCGCAATCACTCGCAAGTTAATATAATTATCTATTATTATTATTAAATTATATATATTTAATTATTTCAAATATAGTTGTGTCTATGTTGCAGTTATACAACTGATCCCAAGATAATAATTTATCGTGGGGCAACAAATACACAAACACTCACACGCAAATAAATACAATATATTAAGTAATATGTATATTTCATAGTTATATTAATTCATACCTTTTTTATAATTTATTCATCTTATACTGTCATTATTACAAAAATTATATGGATATTATGTATGAATACAATATAGTATATATATATATATATATATAAATATATATATGTATATTCGTTAATAGTATATGTGTAGGTGTTTGTTTATTGTTTGCTTGCCGGCAGGTACCGAGCATTGAAGATTGTATTGCTATAATGGTTTGAATATATCGTGTAACCTTTTAAACGTAAAATTTAAACGTTTACACACTCACACCGCACTAGGATTCCCTGTGTTGCGGGTGGCATGGACATACACAATTATCACATCACAAATACCCATGACCCGAGAACAAACATTTATCTCTCACATAAATATCTGCCCCGGCCGGGAATCGAACCCGGGACCCCACGCTCGGCAGGCAGGGTCACTACCAACTGGGCTACGGGGTCGTAACCCAGTAACTAACCCTTTGTAACTAAGTTGCTTTTTTCTTAAATTTAAAACTTATTAATGTAAATATTAATGTGGAAAACTAAGATTGGCTTCATCGAGTAACTAATTTAGTGACCTGTCTATTAGATATACATATAAGCTGTTGTTATCCCGAATAAAATAAATAAATAAATAATAATAATAATAAAGAAAGAAAGAAAGAAAGAAAGAAAGAACGAAAGACCGACAGAAAGAAAGAAAGAAAGACAGAAAGAAAGAAAGAACGAAAGAAAGACCGAAAGAAAGAAAGAAATACAAAGAAAGAAAGAAAGAAAGAAAGAAAGAACGAACGAAAGAAAGAAAGAAAGACCGAAAGAAAGAACGAAAGAAAGAAAGAAAGAAGGAACTAAAGAATGAAAGAAAGAATGAAAGAAAGAACGAAAGAAAGAAAGAAAGAAAGAACGAAAGAAAGAAAGAAAGAAAGAAAGAACGAAAGAAAGAAAGAATGAAAGAAAGAACGAAAGAAAGAATGAAAGAAAGAACGAAAGAAAGAATGAAAGAAAGAACGAAAGAAAGAACGAAAGAAAGAAAGAAGGAATTAAAGAATGAAAGAAGGAAAGAAAGAAAGAAAGAAAGAAAGAAAGAAAGAACGAAAGAACGAAAGAAAGAAAGAACGAAAGAAAGAACGAAAGAAAGAAAGAAAGAAAGAACGAAAGAACGAACGAAAGAAAGAAAGATAGATAGATAGATAGATATATAAATAAATAAATAAATAATGGTATTCCTGATGAGTCTTGGATTTCAAGTTAGCGGTCAGGAAAAGCTTGGATCAAATACTACGGATCGTATGTACATATGTCGTATTGCCTCTTTCTTACTGATTATATGGAAAAACACTTATTACAACCTTAATATAGCTATAAAAAGTTAGCATGTTCGCAGCCAAAATTTATATTCTATTTTCGATTAGTTATGATGATACTGTGTCAGAAAACTCAAAGGATTTAATCATCTATCGGCCTCGTGACCAAAGTAGAAAAGCTATTACTGTAAATCTTAATCCTGCATTATGATGTCATCCATTCTACGATTGAAATTGAACTTTATGCTGTTATAATAGAGTTCAATTTCTTAATGATTTCATAGTGCAAATTGTCAAGATAGCATTTTATCGACATAATATTGAACCGGGCAAATTGAAAATCGTTAGACGTAACTTAGATAGGTAGGTTTTGACATTGTTTTAGCGTACTCTAAGTAGTTTGATATTACTGATATATAATGTTTTATTCACATCGTTGTTTAGTAGGATTGTCAAGACCTGTTTCAGCTCTGTGGCAGTTCTTCCTCAAGAGTCATTGGCGATCGGAGCGCGCATGTAAATGACCCTAATATATGATAAATCAATTTTTTTATTTTATAGCCCAAAGAACAAATAAACAAGAAACTAGATGACTTCGCGGTACTTACTAACAACGACATACTACCACTTGGCTATTCATGTTTTCAGCAAGGAAAAAGACGGAATTCAGTTTAGGTTCTAAAAAGAAGCTCTTTTTGCGGGCTTATTGAAAAACACATTTACTTCTTGCGAACAGCGGAAGAAAGGGCCACACTCCTTACAGAATACTGAGGATTTCTTAACTTAGGTTCGGGGGCATCAACGACAATAATTATCATTTGTTTGTTGAAAGCTGGGGTGGTATGACGCAGACGCGGTGGTTTTACTTTAGGGATAAATACTAAACACTTGTTTAAGAACAGTCACAGATGTGAGCTTCAACGTCAAACATTTAGTGTTAACTATTCCTTTCTTACGTTACAATAATAACGTTAGTTTTATATGACATAATTATATGTTAAAACTAATATCAATACGATTTTTTATGTCAGTTATTGAATTAATGAACAGACCGGTGACCTCATTGTGATGTTGTAATGTTCTTAAACAAGTGTTTAGTAGTGCTCCAGGGTGTCGGTAAAATTCCAAAACCATCATCGACTCTACTCCATCCAATAAGAAAACGGAGAACCTGCTTTTCATTATTGAAACATGGACCGAGACGCGTTAAAAACAAATTGTGGTTGGTTCTAGCAGGAGGGTGATTGCTAGCCATATTTAAAAATAACATTACTGCCATGCATTAGTACCGACTTGATTAAAATCGGTAGTAAACGGCGCGGAGAACTTTAACAGGAGGTTTCTGGTGCTATTGCGTCGATAATTATTCAACAGAGTAAAGCACAAAAAGAAGGGGTTGGATAGAACTCAGGAATAGATTGAGTTCGGTATACTCTGAAAAATTGAATAACAACGGACTCCAGATATTCGTAATATATTCACGTATATTATGCCTTAATGCCTGACCTAATTGTTTCTATGAGTGGCACTATTAACTGATTCCAATAAAGTTTACTTCGCATATTGTAATTAAGTAATCTGTTGCTAAAATAACGCGAAGTAGTAGTTAGTAAGATGTTCCAGGCCGTATACGGTATACGGCCAAGTGCAAATTAGCAACGGATCAATAGAAAGTGAGATTGAGCTGATTTTAATCTTTGCAGGCTTTTACTTCAGGTCTGTGGATATCCAATACTCAAGTTAGTCGGCTAACCCTTCTTCCAGTCTCGTCTGGGGATGTCGAGTACGCTGTAGTGGGCTCTCGATGGTCTTTAGACGCATTCAGGATTCAAGTTCCGATTCAAGTAAAATTCTATTGACTTATAAGTTGGATCCCCCATTGTTTGCCGTCGTACCCGTGGCGGGGTGAATTCGAAAGTTTTACGACTTTCTCGCTGTTTTCATTATCTTCTTGGTTTTCTACTGAAACTCGCTGTTTTGTTTTGTTATTTCGAATAATAAACGTTTGAATCGCGTATTAACGCAGTGTACTGGTTACGATTCTACTTTATGGTGAAATTTTGGAGTGTGTTTGCTTAATTGCCTAGTTCGCTTTTAATAATCCTTTGTATCGAGTCGTATTCATAAAGTAATCCCGTGTCGCAATTATTGTTTTTTAAGATTTTACAGTCCCAAATGTTAAAAAGATGGAAATAATATGGTAAAATCTTTTTAGACGTTTGCAGAAAGCTCTAACATTTTCTGTTTTTTTTTTTCACTTATCCTTTCATCCCTCCACACTGAAAATAATTGGTGAAGTACACTTCAGTCATCCTCACATTCTAGAAGAGAGTCATGTCCATCAGTAGGATCCCAATGGGATGAAGCTAATAAAATATGAGCTACAGTACTTATTTATTCCACGCTTAAGGTTGTGTGAATGCGTGTCGATAAGGTAAAATGGTAAAGAAGAATCCAAATATGATTTAAATATTTAACAACTAAAATATACAAAAATATTAATAATAATTAAACGCTAACACACTCACACCCCCGCTGTAGGATACCCTATGTTGCGGGTGACATGGACATACACATATATGACATCACAAACACCCACGATCCGAGAATAAACATTTATCTGTCACATAAAAGTCTACCCAGGCCGGGTATCGAATCCAGGACCCCTCGCTTGGCAGGCAGGGTCACAACCAACTGTGCTATGGAGTCGTTCGAAGATATCGAAATGTAAGAAAAATGAATGGACGACAGTTGTGTTATTTATGGTAACTAAAATAGGGTTACTTATTTACAATCTACTTAGAAATGTTGGGTCGCTACATTACGTTCAACTACTGTAAACAATCGTACTAACTGAGGCAATAGCGGATATCGTGATCGACAAAGGCGAAGAAGTAGACGTAATTGTGTTTTGTTGTTTCAGATGGATAAAGACATTCAATTGTGGATAAACAGTAGTCCATTATACGCGACTGAATGAATAAACTTTGAGCAAGTACTTCAGATGAAAAAACCTTATATAGATTGTAATAGTCTCCAACCATGCATATTTATCTCCTAAAGTGTCTGTAACCTTCGCTTTATCTATAATTCGTCTGTTGTCTTTCGCGTTCCACTTATAAACCTAAAGAAGTAAATGATCGCATTTGCCCCTAAGCGACTTCGTACCGTACCGTATAAGTTTATTTTGGATACATATGTATATATCCGCCAATACAGATACTGTTTCATCTGCGTAGCATTCGTGAGAAGTAAAAGAATCCGTCAATAGTGAATGAGTAGATTTACATCAATGACACTTTAAATTCTGAATATGCTCAACCGATAAAATGGTTTAGGTTTAACATACTTCTAATTGTTTATAAACTGTATAGTAAAACACAAGAAGTAACCGTTGCTGACAAATCTTCACAAGGCGTTTTATTGGTATCTTTTTTATAATGCTCAGTGCGTTTCTTTTTAATTTTTTGATTCATTGGTGATATTTATGGTATTCAGCAAATGTTGGGTCATTTGTTTACCAATTTCAACTTTTTTTTGACAGATTCGGATTCAGATTCGTGATAGACAGAAAGACCGCGGAGCGATTCTATCCCTATAAAGAGTCCTAAAACCCTTTTTAATAGAATTTATGTGATTGTTGTTTTCTATAACAAAATGACTATAATATCTTACTAGATTAATTAATAGAAAATTAATAATCTCAATCTCCGATTTCGTAATTTTTTTTAATCTGTAACTGAAATGTCATCTAAATTTTATCTGTATCTGAAACGTCATTTTTAATGAAGTAAAAGTATATGCCACACAGCAGATATGCGAATGTTATTATCGGAACGTAATTTCATCTGATATATAGAGTTGTAAAAAGACAAGTTTTTCTGTAACATCTGTCTGTCTTTGTATTTACAGAGAAACTGAAATAGGGCAAGAGGGCACAACCTATTCCTGACACGCAATTATCTCCTCGTTCATAAGAAAGCTCAGTTCAGCTTTGCAATCCATATAACATGAGACGGCAAGATACGTGTCTTCGTGACCTCAATACGGACAATTAGATTGAGAAACAGAATATTATTGTTTAGACATTACGTGGCTCTTGTTCTAAAAGCCAACGTTGAAATATTTTTTTATAATATCTGGGTTGCAAGATTGGTGAGTTACTTTAAAGTATGTTCACAAATTCCGCTTAGAATGACAACGCGTAGGCTTCTCCACTAGTGTTGCATGCATATACGGGATATGGTGACCACACACCACCACATCGCCTATCTGGTTATATGCTGGATGTTACTATAAAATCCAATACTCTTGTGAATTTCAAATTGTATGTCCCATTAGCCAGTTCGGTAGATAATGGCCTAATTAGTATACACTATAGTACACACAAGTTGGAACTTGTGCCAAGCCCGCTGTCTGGAAGGTTGCAAATAATAATATACAAGAGGCTAATTTATTAAACTAGCCCTTGAGATTTGTCCATATTCGTAAAGCACTTGCCACGTGCCCCTTTTAGGCTACACAGATTGTAAAAGTACGTGATTACGGGATGGGAAGCAATTATAGATTTAGCGGTACGGCACTACGGAGATATTCGTTCGAATCCTGCACGCACCTGTGATAATTTTCAAAGTTATATGCTAAAATTTGGTGCAGGAAAAGATCGTGAAGTAAGAAAAGTTTTTCATAATATTCTAAATGGCTTGAATGTTCGTTCCTTGCAAGGGTGATCCAAGTTAAATTTCTTCGCGTACCAGTAACTTTTATTATGCACATAGTATGAAGGAAATCTCATAAAAATCATGTAGGTATTGTTAATTACTTTATTATGGCTAGCGGGTATAATTAGCTGAAGATTATTGAATAAAGATAAATTGACTGGAAGAGCATCACGCGTGACCTAGATACGTTAACTGTGATATATGTATACTCGTTTAAAATTGCGCCAAATTGTAATCTGTTTTCATTAACTACTTTACAATAATAATAATAATGAAATATTCATATATAGTGAAACTTGCCTGATAACCCGAAAATGTTATATTTAAAAGACCTGAAATGAATTAATTTAAGTTGGAACTGAAGTAACAGATAGTTCTAAAGGCTAGACAGGTAAAATGGCAGCTGGCTGGAGACATATTCCAAAGGACTGATTGGATTAAATAGTGTTAAGACTCAAAACACGACACGATACAATAAGGGGTGTGATTTGCGCACAGGGCGGAAAGTAATTGGATGACAAAAGCCAAGAATCGAACTCAGTGGCGCCTCTTGGGAGACGATTTTTTCCAGTAATGCGCTAACGTTGTTGTTGATGAAGGTGTATAAGTTTATGGGATCCTAGTAAATCAAGCTTTAAATCCCTTAAGGGGTAACACTATTAGGGGATTGAGTTAGAAAGGCAAATTAAGTTGCTCTATTCTGCGAAAATGAAAATATAAATGTGTAAATACTATAAAATTATATGTATTACGTAAACACTCCTCAGTTAGTGACCCATTTGTAATGGAAGTTGGCGATGCCGGCTCATGAATATGTATGTTAGCTGGCGCTCAGCTATTTTCGGTAGGTATCTCGGACAGCCTGGGATAATCCGCGATGTGTTCTGCTATTTTGTATATTAGCATTAAATAATGTTTATCGGGTGTTATACTTTGTAGAACGAAGAAAGTAGATCCTGTTAATTCGGAGGAAATCGGATTTCGTTATTTCATCGGTTATACGGATAGCCAACAACCGGTCACGATTGTAACATTGTGGGTGGTTGTGATACGACAGATTAAGACAATTTGTTCGTGTACGGTATTCTGCAAATAGCGTTGTATAAAAGAGCTTTGTTTTGCTGTGCAATGTTTTAAAACCTTAAATCGAAATGATGCATCAATTAACGAGGTATTTTCCAGAATATACCACTGCACCTTTTAAATAGCATTTACTACTTAATTTGTTACAAAACTTTGGCCTATTGCCGAACTTAAAAAGTGGTGAGTATCAAAGTCAAACCTTTTTTAAGTAATAATCATTTGTGAGGGCAATCTGTATCTTTATGAACGGCGAGCAGCGAAGTTTGGCTCGGACTCGAAGATGGGTAAAGATTTTTCATCTTATATACATAATTTTGTTAATAGCCTACAAAAGAACTACGGGCCTTCGGATGGTACTACGGACTACGGACACCAATAACTCAGAATTTCATCATAATAAAATTGTAATGACTTCGGGTCGTTTATTATTTTATAGCAATTACTAAATCATATAATATTTCGCTATATTTTAGATTGAAACAACCACCCATTTTTATTAAAATAAATCATTTTGATACAAGTAATTTAACTTGCCTAAACGGCGATTTAATTTACACAACATAAAAATAGTCACTGAGCCTAAACCGTAATTTTTATTTTTAGAGTTAGCTTTTAGTAAGATTTTATTTATATATGTCTTTTTATTGATAAATTATTTCAGTCAAAATTGGCACATTGGTTATAATATATTGTTTTGTTGGGATTTCACTTCAATTTTACATTTTTTGGACACTGTAATAAGTCTTTTTTTTATGTTAATAACCGACAAACGAGCAGACGAGCCACCTGATGGTAAGTGGTCACCGTCGCCCATGGACATCAGCAAAACCAATGGTATCACTGATGCGTTGTCGGCCAGGAAATTAGAAGAAGGTAAAAAAAAAAGAAAGAACTGGCTCTCAAGCCCCCAGCTGGAACACGACGAGTCGTTTAGCGGCTGACTCAAGCAGGAGGGTGGTAGCTAGCCAGGCAGGCTTCACGGAAAGATAATAATACCAGTAATAATATTAATGACTTAATAATAATACTGATAATATAATCTTTACGCGAAGCCCTACCACCAAGCAGGCTGACTTCTGTCGCCTCTTACGACACCCTGTTTTGTCAGCATGGGATTGGGGGGAGTATTCTAGGCCGCCCCAATACGGCCGGTTTCTTAAAAACTACATCAAGTACCTCAGATCTTCTATATGGTTACTAAGTTCTGTTCTTGTATTAAATTTCAGCTCTCTAAGTGTAGGTTTAAAGATTCATTTACGTATACACAGCTAATCATATAGTTATAGCTTCGGGATTTTTAAAATCATTTACCTCATAAGAGAAGCATGAAAATTCGCAGAAAGGTATCCAAAGAACAAAATAGCTGAACAGGGTTTGCCGCATACTCAAATTGGCAGAGACATTGCCGTGGACCCAAATTCTGTGTAGGTATTACATACTCTGTATTTTGTAGAATTATTTTACGTTACAGACTTTGGGGAATTATTATATCGGAAGTATTATCGACACTTCTTAGGCACGACTATGTAGGGTAAACGCCGTTTATCTAAAACTTTTTCATAAATGGGAGGCTGTGATAAGAAACATTCGATGACGGAAAGCATGGCTTGGAAGTGACGATAAGATTGTACTTATGGGCCTTATGGGGCTACACGAAAATATCGGCAGGCGTGTATGTCGTAAGTAGTAGTTCCTTATAACTTAAATTTAACTCATACATATAAATGCTGCTGTTATGAACGTAGTAACTAGATGAAATTAATTGAAGTGGAATGAATTAAGTTAATTATGTTAAGTTAAATTTTCAAAAGAACATTAAAGTGTCTTATTGCACTTATTATCTTAATGACGTCACTGCATTTTGGTACAGAAATGCAAAAATGAAAAATAATAACCGGATAAGATTTGCATAGGATAGAGTTCCGCGGTGTAAACATATGGTACACGTCAGGATAAGGGTTTGAGACAACACCAATATACTCCTGCAAACACTTTATGACACTTTGACCAAACACGCATTCCAACATTACTTAACAATCTTTTGGCCGTATTGGCGCGGCCAAGAATACTCCCCCCAATCCCATGCTGGTAAAACAGGGTGTCGTAATAGCCGACAGAAGCCAGCCTGCTTGGTGGTAGGGCTTTGCGTAGCGATTATATTATCATTATTATTATTATTATTATTAAGCCATTAATGTTATTACTGGTATTATCTTTCCGTGACGACTGCCTGACTAGCTACCACCTTCCTGAGTCAGCCGCAAACGACTCGTCGTGTTCCGGCTGGGGGCTTCAGAGCCAGTACTTTCTTTCTTACCTTCTTCTTATTTCCTCGCCGACAACGATACGATACCGATCAGTGATACGTTTGATCTTGCTGATGTTCATGGGCGACAGTGACCACTTACCATCAGGTGGCCCGATTGCTAGTTTGTCGGCTATCAACATAAAAAATAAATAAAAACATCACAGTCACGCACTCGTTGATCGCAGGTATGTTTCTCTTAAAGAAACCTCTTCACTTTTATTTCAAAAAACATTCTGGTTTTCCAGAGAGCCCTTCAATTTTCTCATCAAGAAAGTTATTTTACTCAAATTTACTTCCTTATTACTACTACTTTACTTTACTAAAGCCAGTTAGAAAGAAATGGTAAATACTAGATAGGTAAAAAATTATTCGATGGATTCAATATTCGACTCTAAGCGCGACGTGTAAGGGTGAGAGTCGCCTAATATGTTCTCAGTATATTTTATCAGTTTTACGGCGCATCGCTATTGTTCCAGATTTTATTGCTTTAGAATTTTCACGAATCTATGTAACAGTATTATTTACTTTCCAGTAAAAAATTAAAGTTTTGTGATTGGAACTTATTATCTGCATTTCTTTTTTTTACATTACAGTCTACGCGATGCGGAGAAAGGACAATGGTTAGTTTTCGTCTATCTTTATATAATTTGAAATATATATTTTTCGTTTTAGTATTCGTTTATTTACCATATGCCTCGCTGGCACTGGCTCACCAAACTTTTTATTTGCACAAAATTTAAGCTTTTTGCAGTTGGGAGTTAAAAAAAAATGGTTTCGGTTGTTAATCAGATTTCAGTAACTCTGAAAAACAAGATTTAATAAATTTACTAATTTTAAATTAACTCTGGATTAATAAGAGTTCACTTCACAAGGTCGTTGTCTGATTGTACTTTGTGTAAACTTTTTTCCGGTCTGTTTGATGTGTACTTATTAACATTGTTACTTTCGCTAATATCACTTGGTAAAGTTTTAAGATTAACACTTACTGTTCCACTATTAGTTGAAGTACCTAGCACCTTTGTAACCAGAGAGAGTGAATAGGTTGCTGTGGAACTTGAGAGTGTGAATAATTATACATTTTGTGGTTATTTTCACAATAATAAATAGTCGAGTGTAACAAATACGTCTCTTCTTGGTATTCTAGAGAATAGTTTTCAGAGATTGTCCGCAAGATGGCATGGTTTCATCCCATTTCAATTTAAAGGGTTTTTCTACTAAGCCGGAGGTCATGGCGCACAATTGGATATACATTCCTACCGTATATGTAGATGGATCGATTTTCTCATTCTATTATAATGTAGGTATTTTCAAGGTAATAAGGAATAGAATCTTACTGAGTAATCGCGCTTTACCATCTTGGACTGTATACACTTGTTATCAGGTAGGATTTTAGTAAAGCTTTATTTTATTATAAACAAAGATATAATTAGAAAAAAACTTATAAACACGCATTAAATACCATGCGCTCCAATAGATAAATATATTTGTATTGAAAATTTATTATATGTATCAGATTTTACATACATACATACACATGTATAGGCATACATACCAACTTACACATAATTAGTTGCCCACTGCAGAACCCAGGTCTCTTGTAGTGAAGCTAATATCATTATAGCGGGAAAAAAGTTAGTCTACGTTAATAGCAGCTTAAGAAATGACTTAAAACCTATGACAAACGTACTCAAACTTTACTCTTATTAATAATCCTCGCTTCATTGTGCCAATAAACGTAAATAATGATTTCACCGTCAACAAGGTATTGATCGAACATTAAATGAATGGTGGTGAAATCTTTTATATATAACATACATATAAATTCTAGCGATCAAAACGCAGGGCATTCGTCTGTAAACTGCGCTCGTATTTCCTCGGTCTTCAAGAAAAATATTTTTATTCTTTCAACATAGCTCGCGTTATAGGGCTCTTAAGGGAAAATATTTCTGTGCGGCTGGTTTTCTAACTAAGCTCTGCTAAAAGTATTTCAATTATTCGCTAGCGTGTCTTGATACTTTTATTGCCTTTTCTTGCTTGCACAGCACGACAAGGGAAAAAAGTAAACAATTATTTCATAAAATCACTTCTTTTAATCGACATAAAAAAGGAGATTGTCAGTTCGCCTGACGGACTAAGAAACGCGCTGTGGGATTGGATTCTGAAGCATCAAAGCACCAAATGTTTTTTACAAAATTAATAATAAATCAGCACATTCTTAGGTATCATGATTAAGGTGCAGGTTCCGGGTCCCATGATGATTTATAATGATAAAGTAATAACATCACATTCTATGTAAATATATATAATAAATAAACGTTTACATACTCACACCTCCGCATTAGGATTCCCTGTCTTGCGGGTGGCATGGACATACACAAATATGATATGACAAATACCTATGACCCAAGAATATGTTTATATTGAATACTTACGTATATATAAGTATTCATTAGAAACCACAAAATCTTGGGTTAAGGTGAGAAATACTCTTAAGAATCATCTATTCCAACGAATTGTCAATAACTTTGGAACCTTCTAGCCCATCTCAGACATAATGTAACTCCTTTCATTGTGAATAATAATAGTAAAATCTAAAAAATAGTTTACTATTGTCAAGTCAATTGAACCAAATAATTGTTTTATTAATTTTAATGCTGCAGATAACCATTTCGAATTCTGTTTAGGGTAAGGCAACAAACGCAGTGTGTGATAATTTGTATATATACGCAGATTACTTGTATAAAAAATAAGTGAAGCGTGTAAGATTTGAATCCAACGAGAGACCGAATTCACTGCATTATTCTCATCGCAAGTCAACAGATGTTAACACCGTATGTCAAAAAACAGGCCTAGGGCCGACCGGCAGACTCGTATGTATTCGAGAACGTTATGGCGATCGCTCACGTATGCAGCTTCTAGGTGTTCCAAGTGTGAATTAATTTATACTAAAAACATAACTTAAAGATTAGAAGTGCTAGAACCTTGGTCTCCTGTGCAGAAGATCGGCTGTACCATAAGGCTGTCCACGGCTTATTTTCTCTTCCACCACACTGATTAGGTGTAGTCGTATAAATCTTCATATTATATCTTCTTGTTGTGTAATCTGACATGCTCCGGAACACTTATGTAAGTAACCTACTGAAGTTGGAACGAGAAAGGGGACACAAGGTCGAAAGTTCAACAGTGTCTGTTCTTTTATTTGGGTCCATCGGAACAATTATATTTTAAGTAGAAAATACTTGTGTCATGAGTTCAAGTTTTAAGCGCTACTATATGCTATGCCATTTCATCTCACGTCTACTATAGATAGACGTGAAACAGAAAGATGTAATTATGGCATAGATAGTTCATGGTTGAATAGGAAATAACCGACAACTAACGGTAAAATATGATTCTAAGCTCTGCGATTAGCCCAAACTCACCGGTGCGTTCGTATGATATACTGGCGCCATCTCTTATGTACCGGATAACGGCTGTGGGGATTCTAGTGAAACCCACATAACTTCAAGATTTCTTCTTCTCTGGAGATTTTTTAAGTTGAACGTTATTGAGGTTTCTTTGTTTAGGACCTGTTAAATTCATTGTATACATTTTTTTATCCTTTGTCTTTTTCATGTCATATAAAATTTAAATAAAATTATTATCATCATTTTATGTAAGTTCTTTAGAGACAGTTTCAGCTTTCGTGACTGTTATATATTACATATAACCCTAGTTATATGTTATGTCTTTATGTGTTTACTATTGACTAATTTAAATCATCCGCACTTTGAATTTTTCGCCGCAAATTTTTTGAACCTAAAGAATTAATGTTTTGTTTCATTAAATTTAATTAATGTATTTTAAATTTTTAATTGTTAACAAAAATAAAGGAAATCAGTTTACAAATAGAGGAGAACTACTTTTTTCTTTTACCTATTTATACGTAGATTTTTCAATAATTTTCGAGATGCTGAAAATTCAAGAGTGGAATGTACTTTTGTCACATATTTTTTAAAAGCAAAGCAAGCCATTTGTTCTACTTTAAAAAGATAGCTTTGTTCTAATCATAATATTGCAAAGCTTCACAGGCTTTTCTTTTGAAACGATGGAGCTTAACCGCTGATAAATGCGCGTTATGATCTATTACGATTTTAAATCTGGTCTAACCGAAAATTTAGTTTTATAATTGTTACAATCAGCCTGAAGAGACTCAGCTACAACTCTTGCAATAAATTTTAGCTTAGTTTGCTAAATTTAAAAGGGGGGAAATTAAAACCTTAAAGATGACCAAAGAAGAGAAGCCACGCAAACAGCAGTAAGTGCAGAAAATGTGTGGACTACTGAAATGTTAATAAAAATGTCTCCTAGTAGAAAGGCATTTATTGACGAATCTGGTGTTGAAATTCTTACTCTTCCAGCCCTGAATCTTAGCTCTCTGTGATTTCTTTTTGTTCCTCATAGTAAAATAAAATAAAAGGAAAGTTTTTTCGATCGCTAAGAAAGCTATGGCTGCCTGTGACCTTATTTTTACTTTCGAAGGGTACCCGGTATTTCAAACCGTACCCGGTGCCGTGGGAGCGACGCCGGGATATGTGGACCGCAT